>JAINUT010002241.1:0-101859 GCA_020205555.1 Panax stipuleanatus | reverse complement strand
AACTATATTACTCACCTTATTGTATATTACTTGCTGAGCAATTTGTGCTCATTCTTGCTTTCCCTAAAAAACATTTAGTAAGGCAGAGCAGGGTGGAACCTTCGGGCGTGATAACGGCAAGGGCAAGGCTACAGACTAGCTTGTCTCTTTTTATGTTTTAAATATTATAATTTATATAAGTGATGTAGTAAGATTGGAGTTGACTATGTTTAAGCTTAAGTTAGATTATGTAATAAGTCTGTATTGGATATTATTATGTAATCTATTAAGTACGTGGGTTGCGAGATTGGGGGAATAATTATAATAAATCAATGTAAATTATCTAGATTAGATTTTCTGCTGTGATTGTGTGATTTTAGTTATTATTATATTACTATGAGAACGGAATGCAAACGAATTCGAGTGACCAAGAGGCGGTCCGAATTTGGGGGCGTCACAGTCACTAAGGACTCTGAACTCTTGCTAGAATTAATAGTGTTTAACTGAAATCCGTATAAACCAGCACAACAAAGTGATCAGCTTCAAGTACCTACATTATGCATAATATTCACATGCTATGGCGCACGTCGGTTTCCCGACGGATATATAGTTTTCCTTCAATGAGGGTTGTTCATCTCAATCAATTATAATATTCTCACTAAGCAATTGGTTTGGATCGCTTTCAAATTCATGACATGGGTCTAGCCTAATCAAATGCGTAGACAACTTTTACAATGTATATGAGAACAATTATAAGTCCAATACTGCAACATATCGAAGAATATAAACAGGCTTTTAAATCAAGTTATGACGTATTAATTTATAAGACAAGAATCATACTATCAATTATTTATTCGTACGATTAATAATAGTACAAGCTTAAGTACGTGCTAGATAAGAGTAAGGTTCAAATACTTGCATTCAATATAAAATCAATGAAGTTAGAAAACTTGTATAATCATAGATTACTCGCATAAATTAAATGCATAGGTTAGGATACTTGCCCGAGTAGTTGGTTAATTTCGACCTCGACTTCTTATCCTCTGATAACTTATTGTTATCATAACAGTTAATCTCTATTAACACTAAACATATATAAAACCTAAATCGGTCTAATCACACTAGCCTTAGCTATCAAAGACTTCTCAAAATAATTATATTGTTTCTATAATCGTTATTGTTGGCTGGTGGGGTGTTAATCAAAACAATCACACACACGCATGGCACGTGGTTCCAAAGTAATATAGAGTAAGTAAAGTATCGTTCCCACAGAGAATAATGAATGCCTCTAATCTAACATGCAACAGCTTTATAACTATTTCGGTCTACTTAAACAGTGAGAGTGTGAATTTGAAACTATGAATGCTACTAGCAAGAAAATAGAAGAATAACAAGCGAAATAGCCAATTAAGGGGAATACGGGGTATATGACTTCACTTAATACTTCATTCAAGAGACTACACTTCTTTCCGAGCTCAGTTAATTATGTTGGATATTAGTCGAGCACACACAAGTAAGATATGACCATCTCTCGATTTACCAAATCCATACATCCAATCCACAAATAGAAGAATAAATGCAAACACCCAAATTGATAATACACATATGTCTATGTGACTACAATCAAAGTGGGTTGAAGCTCAGTGCTCAATGGACTCATATGGTGCTTCGGTATATGTCTATTCTAAGCACGAACATAAATTCCATGACAAAGTAGAATCAGCATACATATGTAAATATGATTAGTTTTAAGCCTATAGTTCCTTTCAGTTAATATAGGCTAAATAGTAATTGTTGATCAAGCAATAATCGTTAAAGAAAATCATACAAGATAAACCAATATAGATAATCAACCAAGTCTCATAAAGAAGTATAAAATCTGAACTATATTAAGATTCATCATAACCCCATAATAGAAATTAGTTCATAGATAAATCAAAATTCATCATAAAAGATTCTTCAAACATTGGAAGCCAAAATGAAAAGAAAGAGATACTATAGATAGAAAAGATGCAAATCTGATCTTCTCCTCAAATCTGAGCATACAATGATAAGCAAGCTCCAGTTCCTAAAATAAGCCCTAGTCTAAGCTATCTATGCAAATCTATATAAAACCAAGAGAGAAAGCTAGATGTAGAAGAAGATGCTGCTCTCTCTCTTTGTGTTTCTCTCTAACCCTAAAAGGTAATAAAAACATTCATGAATAATGTCTCAACTTCCCATTACACCCTAAAAGAGTAAACATTCATTTTGAGCCTTTTAGTAAAAGTCAACTACTGGTCAAATCGGCATAGCACGGTCGCGCTATCCAAGAGCATACTAAGAGCGCGCCGCGCATATCTACTGAGTCTGCCTGGGGTAGGCTCGCCCGCACGTTCCAAGGCACATATAGGGCGCAGCCGCTCTAGGCTGGTTTCTGCAGTATGCTGATGTTGCTTTCCTATGCTGCTGCTTTCTCCTAACTCTTCTCATGTCTCTCACCTACACTCCATCACAAGCCATTTGCATCTACTCGAGCCGGTTCATATCCAATCCACACACAATGCCACCAAGATAGTTCCAAGTATGCTGCCTACAAAATAAAGATAAATGCATGAAAAACTACTAAAACATATGAGATTAAGCTCAATTATGGTAAGTTGATATCAATAAGTAGGTATAAAACCTACTTATCAAATACCCCCAAACTTAAACTGTTGCTTTCCCTCAGCAACTAAACACAAATGCAAACTATATGAAATGCAAACTACTCTAAAATGCTAATGAATTCCAATATCAGTCAACTTTGAATTTCAAATGAGATGCCCAGAGAAATCATAAGGATATAAAACAATGCATCTAACCAAGAACAAGCCATAGAACATACATCTGCAAATCAAAAACCTGCTGACAATGATGTAGTGTGTGTGTAGCTACCATTAGCTGATATAGGAAAATATTTCACATAATATGCTTCTTAGAGGGAAAAATCCAGTTTCAAATCAAGAAAAACAGTAAACGCATCAAGCTTCAACCAAGACTACAAATCAATTCAATCTAAGGGTTAACAAAGGGTTTATTATGCTTTTATTCACTCACGAGGTCGATATTCCCACTTCCCGTGATTACTGTGACGCCCCCAAATTCAGGACCGCCTCTTGGTCTCCGAATTCGGTTCATCACGTGCTCATGGTAATACATCACAATAATAATAATTAAATATCATACGATCACAGCGGAAAATCTATTCTAGAATAATTTACAATGATTTATATAATTATTCCCCCAAGTCTCGCACCTACAGTACTTAATAGATTACATAATAATATCAGTTAACGACTTATTACATAATCTAACTTAAGCTTAAACATAATCAATACCAGTCTTACTACAATCATCTTCATACAATATGAATATATTTAAAACATACAGACATAAGCTAGTTGGTAGCTTTGCCCTTGCCTTATCAACGCCCGAAGGTTCACCATGCTCTGCCTTAACTGAAATGTTTTAGGAAAGCAAGAATGAGCACAAATTGCCCAGCAAGTAATATACAATAAGGGTGAGTAATAGATTCTCAATTCTCGAAGGTATAACAAGATTTGATAGTTCAAGAATAACAGAATATCAATAGTTCTCAATATCAGTCGCTAAGGACAGGATAATATCAATATGATTCAATAATAAGTCAATTCAAGATTTCCAAATAATTGAATACTGAGTAGTCACTACGGACTATGAACTTACTAGAATTGACAGTATAAACTGAAAATCCAACAAAAACAGGTACAACAGGTGATCAGCCTAAAGTACCCTTGTTATGCATAACAATCAACCATACTCAAGTGTGCACTGTCGGTTCTCCGACAATTATATATTCCCTTCAAAGAAGGTTTGTTCTTCTCAGTCAAATACAAGATCCCGCACCAATCAATTAGTTTGGGTCGCTTTTCAATAATATAAGTCTAGCCGAATCAAATGGCATAGACACTTTCACAATATTCAAGAACAATACTAAGTTCAACATGAATAATAGCTTTAATGAAATAAGAGTTCAAGTATGCTAATTCGATTCAACCGATTAAATAGGAAACTAGTTCGCAATACACAAGATAGGATACTTGCATAGTAAAAGAGTATAAGTTAGGAAACTTTCACAATCATAGATTTCCTTGCATAAAGTAAATGCGTCGGTTAGGATACTTGCACTTTAAAAGAGTGTAAGTAAGAGAACTTGCCTTTAGCGTAGTTTATCCACGAAAGCAAATCAACACTTTCGAATTCCTATCGTAATACAGTTACGTATATATATGATATTCATTAGTCATATAATTTAACTTCACATTTTCTCTTTGAATATACGATCAACACATAAGCTAAGTTTTACCTAGCTACACAGTTATATAGAATATAATTTCTATCCTTAACGTTCCTTCTTTAGAGTTAAACGCATTCTCATATTATATAAGATCTCAACAATTAGCAAACATGCTTGCATATTATTAATATCTCATAAGACCACAATCAATACTAAATATATTTCATTTTAGCAAGTTACGGCATCTCCTTAAGTTAACCGTCAAAATCGGGTTCAAGTAACATCATATAATATCACGCAGCATGTATTCATATTTAAAGGATACTTTACATGCTTGTATAACTTTTCCAAATCCAATCGTACATGGTATAGGTTCTTAAGTTAATACTTAAAGCCATTCAAGGACACGAACTCATATGGTCTAACATGGTCGCTTTTAAACACATAAGATATTCATATAACTTGTATTAGTCATGCTCATGAGTACTCGTATTGCATATATGTAGCTAGCATTGTTATTATCTTGAAAACATGCTTTGTTCATGCTAAACTTTAATCATGGCAACTAATCATGGTATATATACATGCATGACACATGAATGAGTCTAAGAGTACTATCACATGTGTTCATAAATGTCAAATTCTAATTCTCGTCATAACATACCAACGTTCACGTTCAAAGCTTATACTTTGTTAGTATAGTTCATTAATAAGGTCTATCATGTTCATGCTTCCTTATGAAACCCATATACACAAGTTAACATGCTTTTCATGTATTTCAAGGCCCTATAAACATGCTCGAAAAGTCAGAATGTATACATGGTTTTTACATGTCAATATCAACCTTCAAAACTTGTATTTTTGTTAGAAAGGTGCACTAGTTGGGTTCACATGTCCATATTATATCACGGAACCTATATACATAAGTTAGTATGCATTTCATGTGTTTCTAGGTCATACTAACATGTCTCGAAAGTCAGAATATTAACATGCTTCATATATGTTAACGTCGTTCATGAAACTTTAAGTTCGTTTTCAAACTATATGTCGTTTGGTTAACCATGCATGCTAATATACTAAAACATGCTCACATTGCCTCATTAGGTTTATATATAAGTATTAATCATGCTTTCATGCTTGTTTAAACAAAAATCAAATAATTAGTTCATAACAGTTTGTTGCAGAATGCAGAAAAACTGAACACAGAGGCTGGCGCTGCGGCGCGGCACAGCAGCTCACCACTGGCGCTGCGGCGCGAGTGGCGCTGCGTGCGGCGCTGCGGCGCGGGCTGCGGCGCGTGTGGCGCTGCGGCGCGGGCTGCGGCGCTGCGGCGCCGAGGCAGTTTTCTGCAGTTCAGACTGCAGCGAAATCCGACCAAAGACCTCCCATTTCATCGATTTCAACATACCCAAATGCTATTAGACTTGTTTAACTTACTAATACATACATATATGCTTTTATAACAGTCAATAGCAATTATCAATTCCCAATTTCATGAACTCTAACTAATTTATGAATTTTATGTATTCACAGAAATTAAAGAGGAACAATGGAAATGAAAGACTATTCAGTGGTTCTATCATGTGTGTATGTTCATATAACAACAATATAAGGGTTCTACAACCCAATCATGAACCAATTTGGCATAATCAAGAATTTCAACAAAACTCAGAGAACAACAATGGAGTTCTTTTGACAGAAAATGAAAGTGAAGAGCATGGAAATTGTATTATACCTTCTGCTAGAGCTTATTGCTGCCTCACTCCCTCTTTAACTGATATATATATATATGGATACTCACTCTCTACTTTCCTTGCAAGAAATTCTCAGCAAAAGAAATGTGAAGGAGATGAGGCTATATTTATAGAACTCCCATTATACAGACAATGCAATTGTATCCCATATCAAACTAACGGATTATAGGAATGCATGAAGGTTATCAAAGGGTAGGTAATTAGTGGTTGGATTCATCATGAATCCCACTCCCTCCACAATCATGAGCTATGAAATGCTAGTTGCTGAGTTTGGGGAGAAGAAGAAGGAATAGGCCTTAGCTGTATGTCAAGCACGTGAAGAGCAAATGGGACACTTAAAATGAGACAATTGATTTAACTCCTCAGCATTTGCAAATACTACACTTGTATATACACACCATATACATATGTTATATATATATGTACTCTTAGGTTATAATTTAAATCACAATGTACTTCACATAATGTAATAAGTGTAATTTACACACATATAATCCAGGTACGTTTATCTTACTGATATAATACCATCGGATACTACCACATTACATTATATCATATATTATTAAATTGTATTACTCAACAATTATTTATAATAGATCCATGATACATTATTTTAATGTATATCCACACATCATTTGTCACCTACACATATCATAACATATAGTTACTATACATTTAATTCGCATGCTTGCACATATAATTTCTCATCTTATAATTTGAATATTAATTAATAATATACACATATCCTACATCCATCAATATAATTGTTAACCTCCATAACAATTTAATTAACCCTTATATGATTAATTATCACTTTGATATAAATCTTATTGTATTTATAAACACGTTGCTCATTATTATTAAGTTTCTTGCAATAATAATAATCACATATTGTTAATCGATCCTCATTAGTATTTTATAACAGTTAATTAATATTCTTCGATTAACAATTAATATAGATTAATTGTTCACTTAAATTAATATAATCATTCTTATATTACGCCACTGTGCCACACAAGGCAATCAACGAGTTTATCACAAACTCCACCAATTTCTCAATTATTATAATTATTCAATTATATATAATTGAATTAATTCATCTCATAACACAAAATCATTTATATTCAAATAATTTCTCATTTCCATTAATATATTTATTTAATAATATATGGAAATTCTCGGGTATTACATCCTCCCCCCCTTATAAAAATTCCGTCCCGGAATTGCTACAAGGTTACACAAATAGATGGGGATAGTCCCTCATCATCCTATCTTCTAACTCCCACGTTGCCTCCTCGACATCGTGGTTACGCCAAAGTACTTTTACAGATGAAATAACTTTATTTCTCAAAGTTTGTTCTTTCCTATCTAATATTTGGACAGGAATTTCTTCATACGCCAAGTTCTTCTCCACTTGAATGGGCTCGTAAGAAATCACGTGCTTGTAGTCGGCCTTGTACGGTCGCAACACGGAAATGTGGAACACGTTGTGGATATGCTCCAGTTCGGGTGGCAACGCAACTTTGTATGCCACTTCGCCCACTCGCTTCAGTATCTCGAACGGTCCTATGAATCTTGGACTCAATTTTCCTTTCTTGCCGAAACGGATTTTTCCCTTCCATGGAGATACCTTTAAGAATACGAAACTGCCGACTTTGAAGTCTCGGTCCTGCCGATGCAAATCTGCGTATTTCTTCTGGCGATCTTGAGCTGCTACAAGTCTGGCTCTTATCACTGTCACCACGTCTGCGGTTTGTTGAACTAACTCTGGTCCGAGTATTCGTCGTTCTCCGACTTCGTCCCAACATAACGGCGTTCTGCACTTTCTCCCGTAAAGAGCTTCGTACGGTGGCATGCCAATACTCGCATGGTAGCTATTATTATATGCGAATTCTACTAAGGGTAGGTGGTCGTCCCAATTTCCCTTAAAATCCATCACGCAAGTCCTAAGCATGTCTTCTAGCGTTTGTATTGTTCGCTCACTTTGTCCGTCTGTTTGAGGATGATAAGCTGTACTCAACCTCAACTGCGTCCCCATTCTTTCTTGCAAACTCTTCCAAAAATTGGACGTGAAGCGCGGATCTCGATCAGAGACAATTGACACCGGCACTCCATGTCGTGAAATAATTTCTTTTACATATAGGCTTGCTAATTGGTTCAAACTGTAGCGGATCTTGATTGGTAGAAAGTGTGCGGTCTTCGTTAGTCGATCCACGATAACCCAAATAGCATCATAACCTTTCTGTGTAACTGGAAGTCCTACCACGAAGTCCATGGTAATATGCTCCCATTTCCACTCTGGTATTTCTAATGGTTGTAGTAAACCACTTGGCCGCTGATGTTCTGCTTTAACGCGTTGGCAAGTCAAGCATTTACTGACGCACTCTGCGACTTCCCGTTTCAAATTAGGCCACCAAAAATGTTGCCTTAGATCTCGGTACATCTTTGTGCCTCCCGGATGAACGGAATATGTCGTATTGTGTGCCTCGTGCAAAATCTCTTCCCTCAACTCAGTTACCGCTAGTACCCACACTCTCCCTTCAAATCTCAAAATACCGTCTTTATCCATTCGAAATTTTTCTCCCTCACTTTCTGTGATCCTCTTTCGAATTTTCTCACACTCTTCATCCTTTTCCTGAGCTTCCTTTACTCTATTCAACAACGTCGGACAAGCTTCCATTACAATTAACTTCTCACCAGACTTTTCTGGTCCTTTTACTTCTATCTCCAATTTCTCCATCTCTCTTATCAACTCTTCCTGAGTCGTCAAATTAAACAACTTCTCCCTTCCTTTCCTGCTCAGAGCGTCGGCAACCACATTTGCCTTTCCCGGGTGATAAAGAATATCGCAGTCATAGTCTTTGATTAATTCTAACCACCTTCTCTGTCGCATGTTTAACTCCTTCTGTGTGAAGATATATTTCAGACTTTTGTGGTCCGTGTATATCTCACATTTTTCTCCGTATAGATAATGCCTCCATATCTTTAACGCAAAAACTACTGCCGCTAACTCTAAGTCGTGAGTAGGGTATCGTTTTTCGTAATCCTTTAATTGTCGTGATGCATATGCAATGACCTTGCCATGTTGCATGAGCACACAGCCAAGCCCCTTGTGCGATGCATCACTATACACCACAAAATTTCCCGCATCATCTGGTAATGATAATACAGGTGCTTCGCTCAATCTCCTTTTCAGTTCTTGAAGACTTTCTTCGCATTTGTCGGTCCATACAAATTTCACCGTCTTTCTAGTCAAATTGGTCAGCGGGGTTGCTATCTTAGAAAAATCTTGGATGAATCTTCGATAGTACCCAGCTAACCCTAGAAAGCTTCTCACCTCCGTCGGTGTTCTCGGTTGTTCCCAATTACTTACTGCTTCAACCTTCGCAGGGTCTACAGAGATTCCATTCTTATCCACCACGTGGCCTAAGAATTGAACCTTCTCCATCCAAAATTCGCACTTAGAAAATTTTGCATACATCTTCTCCTTCCTTAGCGCCTCCAAAACAATCTTCAGATGTTCGGCGTGTTCTTCCTCTGTCTTTGAGTAGATCAAAATGTCGTCGATAAAAACCACTACAAATTTATCCAAGTATGGCTTGAAAACTCGGTTCATCAAGTCCATAAATGCTGCCGGAGCATTAGTCAATCCGAATGACATTACCAAAAACTCGTAGTGTCCATAACGGGTTCGAAACGCAGTCTTTGGTATGTCCTCATCCCGTACCTTCAGTTGATGATATCCTGTTCGTAGGTCGATCTTCGAGAAACACTTTGCTCCCTTCAGTTGATCAATTAAGTCGTCTATCCTCGGTAACGGATATCGGTTCTTGATCGTTACTCTATTCAATTCTCGATAATCGATACAGAGCCTCATCGATCCGTCCTTCTTCTTAACGAATAGTACTGGTGCTCCCCAAGGAGAAACACTCGGTCGAATGTAACCCTTATCCAATAATTCTTGCAATTGCATCATTAATTCCTTCATTTCTACTGGCGCCATACGATATGGAGCTTTCGAAATCGGTGCCGTTCCCGGTGCTAAGTCTATTACGAATTCGATTTCTCTGTCTGGCGGAAGACCAGGCAGATCGTCCGGAAACACATCTTGGAATTCATTAACTACGTATATATCCTTAATTTCTACTCCCTTCTTCCGAGTATCAACGATGTAAGCTAAATATCCTCCACATCCTTTCCTTAACAATTTCTTGGCCTGCATCATCGTAACGCAACACGATTGCTTAAGCGATGAGCTACCATAAAACACTACCTTAGACTTACTCGGAGTCTGAAGGTTCACACATTTGTTCTGACAGTCAATTATCGCAGCATGGTTATACAACCAATCCATTCCCAGTATTACGTCAAATTCTCCCAGTCTAATAGGAATCAAGTCTACGCTCAGTTCATGTTTACTAATATTTGCGCGACAATTTCGATAAACGTATTCTACAGGGATCACTTCCTTATTAGCAACTTCTATGATCAAAGGATTTTCTAATAGTTCTCGAGGTTTACTAAGTCTACTAGCAAATTCTTCAGATACAAAAGAACAGGTGGCACCCGAATCAAATAATACATAAGCATTTATATCATTGATTGGGATTATACCTGACACCACATCCTTCGCAGCCACTGCGTCTTGGATGGTCATGTTAAAAGTTCTGGCGGTTGGGCGGTTGGATTGTGCCGGTCCACCGATCGTCAGCTTGTTGCCTCCTTGCTGATTACTACCCCCGCCACTTCCCTTCTTTGGGTAGTCCTTAATTCGGTGCTCCGTCGAGCCACAAGCAAAGCATCCTTGTATCTTCTTCGGTTTCAAACAGTTAGGCGAGATGTGCCCTTCCTGTCCGCAGTTGTAGCAAGTGCCACGTCCCTTCCAGCACTCGCCCTGGTGATTCTTCCCACACTTCGGGCATCCTTCAGCCCTCTTCTTGAAACCTCCACGAAAATTCCCTGATTGATTATTGTTGTTTTTGTTGTTGTTATTATTCTCCCACTTTCTCTTTCCCAAGTTGCTTCCTCCGCTACTACTTCCTCCCGTACGATTCTCTCCTCCAGTATTCTTTCCTTTCTTTTCTTTGTTATACTGACTTAAGGCCTCACTGCCGCCTTCCGCAATGATTGCCTTCTCCAGTAATGTTGCAAAGGAATCAATTTGAAGAACTGATACCTTATTGAACAGCCATGGCTTCAACCCTTGTTCAAAGCGTCTAGCCTTCCTCTCTTCATCACCAACTTGGTGCTCCGCAAATCGCGCTAGTTCGTTAAACCTAGCCGCGTATTGCGCCACCGTCATCTCACCTTGTTTTAACTCTAGGAATTTCACCTCCATCCTATTCTTCATACTTTTTGGAAAGTAATTTTCGAAGAACAGTGTCTTAAACTTATCCCAAGCTATTATCCCTTCTCCAGCTCTTTGTTGATTAGCATCCCACCAGTAGTTCGCTTCTCCCCTCATCATGTACGTGGCAAACACCGTCTTCTGATCTTCGCCTACGCTAGCTATAGTGAAAGCTTTTTCGATCTCTTTGATCCACGTTTGTGCGATGATTGGGTCGGTAGTTCCCTCGAACTCCGGGGGTCCTACACTCTTAAAGTCTTTAAAGGTTGTTACTGGCACAGTTTGAGGGTTCGGGCGAACGGGTTCATTGTTCCTTCCCCTTAAGGCTTCTCCTAACAAGTCTACCAGTTTCTGGATCGGGTCTACTTGTTCTCTCTCATTGTTAACAGATTCTTCGGGTGCTGTCAATCTACGTCTGGGCGGCATTATCTGTATCACAAGTTTTCATTTTATTATTATTCAAGTATATTACTTAAGTATTTCTTTTAATACTAAAAGAATAAATTTATAACACGTTTCTAAAATCAACTCCATTTATATTCATATGCCATTTCATTTCATTACATGATTTCCCCAGCATACTGCTATAAATGTTATCACATATATCCCCTAATATCACAAAAGACGGGGAATATACCAACCTACTACCATACTACCCCTCTAACAAAAGCTAACTCGGGGTTTACATCATCATCCCACATCTTACACAAAAGATCGGGATTACAACATAGTATATACAATACATAAAGACACAACTAGTACTACCACTAGACTGACTAAGGAAATCTCATCCCATCATCCCGCGCTCCACTGCGCTCTTGTACTCCAACTGTGCTATATACGCAACCAGCTCTCGGCTCAAGGTATGTAGAGTCTGTCCCTGTTCTGCCGGGTAGTGGTACACACCATCAATCACCCTTTCAAAAGCTGAACGGAACACATACCCCATCTTGTTCATCTTTCTCTTCTTGCACCTGACCTCGTCCTCAAGGTCGTCGGCTCTCTCATTAGACGCTTCCCACTTCTCCTCGAAGTGTAACCTATCCATCACCTCCAACTCTAGCTGAGTACGGAGTGCCTCTTTCTCAGTCTTCTCACTCAGCTCCCTCTGCTCAACCTCTTCTAGCTTCTCTGCCAAATCTACATTCCTAGCCACTGACCTGTGAAATAGAGTCCCCATCTGGATCCCTGCCTCCCTACGGTAGGCAATCTCCACCTCTAACTCTTGCATAGCCAGCTTCCTCTGGTGGTCCTCGTCCCTCAGCTTCTGGAACTCAGACTCTCTCTCGTGGGCCTCTGCCTCCAGCTCCTGAACTCTACAGTCTAACTCTAGAATACGCTCCTCGTACTCGCCTAACATCTGTTCCTCTATAGTAGCCTCATCAGAGTCCTCTACTGGCTCATCCTCCATCGGCTCCTCCTCTGGATCAGTCTCTATCTCAATCTCGATCTCATCCTCGTCATCAAACTCGGATGGTGCAACTGCCTGCACTGGTGTAGCCTCTAGAGGTGCCTCGTATACTACGTGTATATCCCTGGGCTCCTCCTCTACAACTCTACTAGGTACCCCTGTGTCTGTCATCCTACACTCACAAACACAAGACAAGAAATAGCATCTCCATTAGAATGTTAAACAAAATATAAGTTCATTGTATAGAATGAAGTTACATTTCATAACAGACTAAGTCTCTCAAGGAAAACTCTACATGAGTTTTATCTCCTTCCTAACTTCTAAGTTCACCTAAGCTATAGTCTAAGGACACTCGTTCCTAAGGTTTATAACTACAGCTCTGATACCAACCTGTGACGCCCCCAAATTCCAGGACCGCCACTTGGTCTCTCGAATTCGGTTCATCACGTGCTCATGGTAATACATCACAATAATAATAATTAAATATCATACGATCACAGCGGAAAATCTATTCTAGAATAATTTACAATGATTTATTATAATTATTCCCCCAAGTCTCGCAACCTACAGTACTTAATAGATTACATAATAATATCAGTTAACGACTTATTACATAATCTAACTTAAGCTTAAACATAATCAAATCCAGTCTTACTACATCATCTTCATACAATATGAATATATTTAAAACATAACAGACATAAGCTAGTTGGTAGCTTTGCCCTTGCCCTTATCAACGCCCGAAGGTTCACCATGCTCTGCCTTAACTGAAATGTTTTAGGGAAAGCAAGAATGAGCACAAATTGCCCAGCAAGTAATATACAATAAGGGTGAGTAATAAGATTCTCAATTCTCGAAAGGGTATAACAAGATTTGATAGTTCAAGAATAACAAGAATATCAATAGTTCTCAATATCAGTCGCTAAGGACAGGATAATATCAATATGATTCAATAATAAGTCAATTCAAGATTTCAAATAATTGAATACTGAGTAGTCACTACGGACTATGAACTTCTACTAGAATTGACAGTAATAAACTGAAAATCCAACAAAAACAGGTACAACAGGTGATCAGCCTAAAGTACCCTTGTTATGCATAACAATCAACCATACTCAAGTGTGCACGTCGGTTCTCCGACAATTATATATTCCCTTCAAAGAAGGTTGTTCTTCTCAGTCAAATACAAGATCCCGCACCAATCAATTAGTTTGGGTCGCTTTTCAATAATATAAGTCTAGCCGAATCAAATGGCATAGACACTTTCACAATATTCAAGAACAATACTAAGTTCAACATGAATAATAGCTTTAATGAAATAAGAGTTCAAGTATGCTAATTCGATTCAACCGATTAAATAGGAAACTAGTTCGCAATACACAAGATAGGATACTTGCATAGTAAAAGAGTATAAGTTAGGAAACTTTCACAATCATAGATTTCCTTGCATAAAGTAAATGCGTCGGTTAGGATACTTGCACTTTAAAAGAGTGTAAGTAAGAGAACTTGCCTTTAGCGTAGTTTATCCACGAAAAGCAAATCAACACTTTCGAATTCCTATCGTAATACAGTTACGTATATATATGATATTCATTAGTCATATAATTTAACTTCACATTTTCTCTTTGAATATACGATCAACACATAAGCTAAGTTTTACCTAGCTACACAGTTATATAGAATATAATTTCTATCCTTAACGTTCCTTCTTTAGAGTTTAAACGCATTCTCATATTATATAAGATCTCAACAATTAGCAAACATGCTTGCATATTATTAATATCTCATAAGACCACAATCAATACTAAATATATTTCATTTTAGCAAGTTACGGCATCTCCTTAAGTTAACCGTCAAAATCGGGTTCAAGTAACATCATATAATATCACGCAGCATGTATTCATATTTAAAGGATACTTTACATGCTTGTATAACTTTTCCAAATCCAATCGTACATGGTATAGGTTCTTAAGTTAATACTTAAAGCCATTCAAGGACACGAACTCATATGGTCTAACATGGTCGCTTTTAAACACATAAGATATTCATATAACTTGTATTAGTCATGCTCATGAGTACTCGTATTGCATATATGTAGCTAGCATTGTTATTATCTTGAAAACATGCTTTGTTCATGCTAAACTTTAATCATGGCAACTAATCATGGTATATATACATGCATGACACATGAATGAGTCTAAGAGTACTATCACATGTGTTCATAAATGTCAAATTCTAATTCTCGTCATAACATACCAACGTTCACGTTCAAAGCTTATACTTTGTTAGTATAGTTCATTAATAAGGTCTATCATGTTCATGCTTCCTTATGAAACCCATATACACAAGTTAACATGCTTTTCATGTATTTCAAGGCCCTATAAACATGCTCGAAAAGTCAGAATGTATACATGGTTTTTACATGTCAATATCAACCTTCAAAACTTGTATTTTTGTTAGAAAGGTGCACTAGTTGGGTTCACATGTCCATATTATATCACGGAACCTATATACATAAGTTAGTATGCATTTCATGTGTTTCTAGGTCATACTAACATGTCTCGAAAGTCAGAATATTAACATGCTTCATATATGTTAACGTCGTTCATGAAACTTTAAGTTCGTTTTCAAACTATATGTCGTTTGGTTAACCATGCATGCTAATATACTAAAACATGCTCACATTGCCTCATTAGGTTTATATATAAGTATTAATCATGCTTTCATGCTTGTTTAAACAAAAATCAAATAATTAGTTCATAACAGTTTTGTTGCAGAATGCAGAAAAACTGAACACAGAGGCTGGCGCTGCGGCGCGGCACAGCAGCTCACCACTGGCGCTGCGGCGCGAGTGGCGCTGCGTGCGGCGCTGCGGCGCGGGCTGCGGCGCGTGTGGCGCTGCGGCGCTGCCTGCGGCGCTGCGGCGCCGAGGCAGTTTTCTGCAGTTCAGACTGCAGCGAAATCCGACCAAAGACCTCCCATTTCATCGATTTCAACATACCCAAATGCTATTAGACTTGTTTAACTTACTAATACATACATATATGCTTTTATAACAGTCAATAGCAATTATCAATTCCCAATTTCATGAACTCTAACTAATTTATGAATTTTATGTATTCACAGAAATTAAAGAGGAACAATGGAAATGAAAGACTATTCAGTGGTTCTATCATGTGTGTATGTTCATATAACAACAATATAAGGGTTCTACAACCCAATCATGAACCAATTTGGCATAATCAAGAATTTCAACAAAACTCAGAGAACAACAATGGAGTTCTTTTGACAGAAAATGAAAGTGAAGAGCATGGAAATTGTATTATACCTTCTGCTAGAGCTTATTGCTGCCTCACTCCCTCTTTAACTGATATATATATATATGGATACTCACTCTCTACTTTCCTTGCAAGAAATTCTCAGCAAAAGAAATGTGAAGGAGATGAGGCTATATTTATAGAACTCCCATTATACAGACAATGCAATTGTATCCCATATCAAACTAACGGATTATAGGAATGCATGAAGGTTATCAAAGGGTAGGTAATTAGTGGTTGGATTCATCATGAATCCCACTCCCTCCACAATCATGAGCTATGAAATGCTAGTTGCTGAGTTTGGGGAAAAGAAGAAGGAATAGGCCTTAGCTGTATGTCAAGCACGTGAAGAGCAAATGGGACACTTAAAATGAGACAATTGATTTAACTCCTCAGCATTTGCAAATACTACACTTGTATATACACACCATATACATATGTTATATATATATGTACTCTTAGGTTATAATTTAAATCACAATGTACTTCACATAATGTAATAAGTGTAATTTACACACATATAATCCAGGTACGTTTATCTTACTGATATAATACCATCGGATACTACCACATTACATTATATCATATATTATTAAATTGTATTACTCAACAATTATTTATAATAGATCCATGATACATTATTTTAATGTATATCCACACATCATTTGTCACCTACACATATCATAACATATAGTTACTATACATTTAATTCGCATGCTTGCACATATAATTTCTCATCTTATAATTTGAATATTAATTAATAATATACACATATCCTACATCCATCAATATAATTGTTAACCTCCATAACAATTTAATTAACCCTTATATGATTAATTATCACTTTGATATAAATCTTATTGTATTTATAAACACGTTGCTCATTATTATTAAGTTTCTTGCAATAATAATAATCACATATTGTTAATCGATCCTCATTAGTATTTTATAACAGTTAATTAATATTCTTCGATTAACAATTAATATAGATTAATTGTTCACTTAAATTAATATAATCATTCTTATATTACGCCACTGTGCCACACAAGGCAATCAACGAGTTTATCACAAACTCCACCAATTTCTCAATTATTATAATTATTCAATTATATATAATTGAATTAATTCATCTCATAACACAAAATCATTTATATTCAAATAATTTCTCATTTCCATTAATATATTTATTTAATAATATATGGAAATTCTCGGGTATTACAGATGGACGTGAAAACGGCCTTCCTCAATGGGAAACTTGAGGAGGATGTGTATATGACACAGCCAGAGGGATTTATTTCAAAAGTTGGAACAAATCAAGTCTGTAAGCTACAACGATCCATTTATGGGTTGAAGCAAGCTTCTCGTAGATGGAACATTCGTTTTGATGAGACAATCAAAGAGTTTGATTTTATCAAAAACGAGGATGAACCATGTGTATACAAAAAGGTTAGTGGGAGCGCAATATCATTCCTTGTATTATATGTTGATGATATATTACTGATAGGGAATGACATTCCTATGTTACAATCCATTAAAATCTGGTTATCTAAAAACTTCTCCATGAAGGACTTGGGTGAAGCATCCTATATTTTGGGGATAAAGATCTATAGAGATAGATCTAAAAGGATGCTCGGCTTATCCCAAGGAACGTACATTGATACGATGCTAAAGAGGTTTAGCATGGAAGATTCCAAAAGTGGTCTCACGCCGATGAGCCATGGAATAAATCTCTCCAAGAAACAGGCCCCAAAGACACCTGAGGAGAGAGATCGTATGAGTAAGATCCCTTATGCTTCTGCAATAGGATCTATCATGTACGGTATGATATGTACTAGACCGGATGTTGCTCACGCACTTAGTGTAACAAGCAGATACCAGTCGAATCCAGGAGAAGAGCACTGGAAGGTAGTGAAAAATATCCTAAAGTACTTGAGAAGGACTAAAGATATTTTTCTTGTCTACAGTGGGTCTGAATTAAAACTCGAGGGATTCACGGACTCAAGTTTTCAAACAGACCAAGATGACAGTAAATCTATTTCAGGGTATGTGTTTACCTTGAACGGAGGTACAGTGAGTTGGAAGAGTTCCAAGCAGCAAACGGTTGCTGATTCAGTGACAGAGGCAGAGTATATAGCTGCAATTGAAGCTGCAAAGGAAGCTGTTTGGATGAAGAAGTTCATAACTGAACTTGGTGTGGTTCCTAGCATTGGAGAAGCAGTTCCCATATACTGTGATAACACCGGAGCGGTTGCACAGGCTAAGGAACCCAGGTCTCATCATAAATCTAAACACGTGTTGCGGCGATTTCACTTGATCAGGGAGATCATTGAAAGAGGAGACGTCACCTTGGAGCGTGTATACTCTGAAGACAACATTGCAGATCCATTTACTAAAGCTTTAACACAACAGCAGTTTGATTGTCACTTAGAGAAGATGGGTATGAGATACCATGGCGATTGGCTTTAGTGCAAGTGGGAGATTGATAGTAGTGTGCATACAAGCCAATCATGTATGATGATAAAGCACATACTTTGTAAACAATCTTATTTATTTATTAATAAAATATTTATTTATTAAAGGCATTTAATTATCTACATGGTGCTGTTTTTATAATATGTAAATAACCCATAGTTTTAAGCAATTCTTTTAGAATCATGATGTTGATCATGCTAATGAGATCTAAATTCTTAGAAAGCTTTAAAACTAAAATAGTTCCCAATCATGGGATTACTAAAAAGGGGATTAGTAAATCCGGATAGATTGGTACATATGTTGCTTGCTCATTGGATGAGGATGACTGATCTCATGGTCATTTATGTGGAGACACTAAGCAAGTATGTAGGTACTTATTGGAGAATAAGTTCACTGAACGTGACTCGCTATGGAATACTTAATGGAGTTTTACTCGCCTGTCAATAAGAATTCCTAATGTGATAGTAGTACATGTGATCCTTGGACTTGAGATCATCATAGTATCTTGTATGTAACAAATTATACTTTGACTAATTCCTTAAGGCCTTTTAAGGCATATAGGGTATACTTGGGTGTAATGAGTTACATATGGAGATAATGAATGATTAATAAAGAATCTACCACCTCTAGTAAAAGAGGAGATATATCCTATGTGATTCGTTAAATGACAACCCAGGAATCCTTGGCCAAGGTAGAATGAAATTGGAAAGAAGTTTCTAATTTGCATTATTTGGAGTTGTGAATTTTCTAATCGAAATACATATGATTAAATAAATTAAGACTTGACAGTAAATCCATGTCTTATATTTAATTGGGACATTGTATGGTGGAAGGATTGAATTATACGGTAACTATTAACTCACAGGTTCTTTTATGATTAATGTTGAAATCTATATTATCTGGAAAGTCGTTGATCGCTAGGGAGGCTTATCCCTATTGTAGAATAAATGTTATTTATTTAAATAGATTATTAGTTTAATTTATTTATTTAAATAAGATTAGAATTGTTCTAATTGATTTATTCACAACCGGTTTAATATGGAGAACCTAAAGGGTCACACCATAAAAGGAAGAAGAATTATTTAAGAAGAAAATGGCATGATAGTAATAATGCATTAAGTATAATTAATTTAATCTATGATGATAGAATAAATTAAATAGCTTAATGTTTATTATTTAATATTTTAGAAATATTAAATATAAATTAATAAGAGGAGTCTTATTAATATTATTATTATTATTATTATTTTAATTCTAAAGGAGTTTAGGAATTAATATAATATCAGTACTCTCTCTCAATCCTAATAAAGATTAGGATATAAATTAATTAAATAAAAACCTATTCTAATTGGATTAGGAGGGTTAACCTAATATCTATATAAGAGAGTCTTATATTAGAAATAAGGGATGTGAAATTTTCCAAGAGTTGGGAGTACACATATTCTATAGAGATAGAAACAAGGGTTAAGCCAATAACCCATCTTCTTGAGTTCTTCATCTTCCTTGGTGGATCACTGTTAGAGGCCAAACATTTGGGTGGCTGACATTATTTAAGGGATTGAGCCACTATCAGAGGAATCAAAGGAATCAAAGGAGTAGAACTTGTACCTGAGGAAGCTTAGATCTTCAAAGGTATAATTCCATGTTCTCTCTTTTCTGTTATTGAAAACAAGCACAAAGCATGATCATGGTTATGGGTTTGTATAAATTTTGAAAACCTAGTTTTTACGCTTCCGCCCTATTTATGTGATTTGATTGCATGATTGCGTTACATACAAACCCAATAATAGGGCTCCTAATCACCTCTTTCTTTGACAATTTTAGGGAACCAATGAAACAATAAGAAGGTCTCCCTAAATGAAGACTTGTGTGAGGTCTACGCATCATTTTGGGAGCGATCGTGATGGGATTGCTCCTTTTGATGAAAATTTTGTCTAGAACGAAGTAATATGACTCATAATCACTTATATTTTGACAATTTGAGAGAACTAATGAAACAATAAGAAGTTCTCCAACCGAAGAACTTCTTATTGTTTCATTGGATGCCCTTCAATTCTTTAAATTTCCCCCTAAATTCCTGTTTTGGATCAAAGTTTGCATCACTTCTACCAGCTTCTCTGTTAAAGTTAATGGTGCTTTATGTGGCTATTTCAAAGGTGGTAAAGGCCTTAGGCAAGGTGATCCCCTTTCACCTTATCTCTTTGTTATCGTCATGGAGGTTCTTTCCCTTATGATTACTAAGGCATCCAAACTCCCTGCTTTTCATCATCATTGGAAATCTGATGCCATTTCTCTTACCTATCTCTGTTTTGCGGATGATCTTATCATTTTTTGCCGGGGTGACATTGGCTCTGTTAGTACTATTAAGCTTTGTCTGGATCAGTTCTCCTCCATATCAGGCTTACACACCAATGCCTCGAAGAGTATGTGCTTCCTTGGTCATGTCCCTCCTGAAACTGGAACTGCTATTCTTTCTACCTTGGGTTTCCAGCTGGATGTTTTCCCTGCTATGTTTTTAGGTGTTCCCCTGATCACTTCCAAGCTTAGTCTTGTTGACTGCCATCCTCTTCTTGAAAAGATCAAATCCAGAATTACTTCATGGACCAACAGATTCCTCTCCTATGCCGGTAGACTGTAACTGATCAAATCTGTTATTCACTCCACACAAGCTTATTGGTCTGCTCATTTTATTCTCCCTGTCTCTGTCTTGAATGACCTTAAATCCACTATGTCCAGATTCCTTTGGAAAGGGCCTTGCTTAGAGAAATTTGGCTGTAAAGTAGCTTGGAGCAAAACCTCTATCCCTTTTGCTGAGGGTGGCCTTGCTATTAAAAATCTTGAGGATTGGAATAAAGCTCAAATCTTATTGCACTTATGGCAGATTATTTCCCCTTCTTCCTCTTCCTTTTGGGCCAAATGGGTTCGGGCTGTCCATCTTAAGAATAAGTTTTTCTGGATTATCCCAATTCCTATGGATTGCTCTTAGATCTGGAGGAAAGTTCTTAAACTAATGTCTATTGCTTGTAGGCACATCTCTTATGCTATTGGTAATGGTGCAAGCACTAGTCTTTGGTTTGACCCGTGGTTAGGTCACTCCCCTTTGGCCTCCTCTTTGCATTCTCCCTTGATCATTAACTCTGGTCTTGGTCCTAATGCCTTTGTCAGCAGCATCATCATTAACTCCAGTTGGGTTCTCCCTCATTCCAACCACAATGATCTTATTGAATTCCGGAACACCTTTGATATGTCAAGGCACTATAATTCAGATTGTCAGGATGAGGTTTTCTGGGATGGTACCACTGCTAAGGATGTAAGAACTTCTACTTTTTGGTGTTCCATTCGCAAAGTGGGTCTAACTGTGGGATGGCACAGTCTTGTTTGGCATCGCATTGTGCCTCCCCGGTACTCATTTCTTCTTTGGCTGGCTTTTCACAAGGGTCTTCGGACTCTGGAAAGGCTTATCTTGTATGGCATGGATGTCAATCCTTTATGTGTTCTCTATTCCAATGAGAGGGAAACATTTCATCACTTTTTTTCCAATGTAGATTCTCATTTCAGCTCTTGGTTGCAGTGCTCAGGAGGTGTGGTTGGAGGGGACAGTGTCGTAGCTGGACTTCTATCACTGATTTAATCAGCGGCAATTATGGTCCAAATTTCTAGCACAGGCTTTTACATTTTGGCTTTGCTATCGTTGTCTATAGAATTTGGCAAGAACGAAATTCTCAAATTTTCAACAACAAGGTTCTCCCTGTTCGGGTCATCATTAGGGATATCATCCATATTCTCAAGTGTGGCCTCCATACTAATGCTAGTTTTCAGAAACTGAAACATAGGGCTTGTTACCATCATCTTGTATTGTAGCCCTGTTTCCTTGCTTTTGCTGCTGGTTCTGGTTGCTGTTTTTCCATCTTATGTTATTGCTTGATTTGGTTCAGGTGATGGCTTGCTTGTATTCGGTGCTGCAGCTTGGCCTGGGTTTGCTGTTGTTTGATCGTGTGCAGCACTTTGCTTGGCCTGGGCTTGCTGTTGATTGTTTCTTGCAATTTTAGCCTGCTGGTATTGCTGCGGTTTGGGTTGGACCTGCTGGTTCTGTCTGCAAGTTGTCATGCCTTTGTGTGTCTTACGTTGGCTGTTCTGATTTCTACTTTGGCTCAGTTCTATTTGTGTTAGCCGTTGCGTTGGCTGCTGCTCTTTTTAGTTTGGGATGCTGCTTGGGATTTTGATTGTATTTCCAGTAACTGCATGTTGATGCATGCCTTCATGGAGCATGTTGTTTCATGCCTTCTGTTATCTTGTGCTTATTTGCCTTCAGCTGCTTGGTTTCATTCCCTTGTTGCCGGATGCTGCTGGCTTGTTGCAGTTTTCTGCTGCTGTTTTTGGGCCAGTTGGCTACAGTCCAGCTGCTATTTGGTTTGCTGGGTTTGGATTGCAGTTTGTCTGCTGTCATGCTTTTGCTTGCCTCTCGAGTGCCTACTAGGCTTCTGTGTTTTGCTTTGCTTTGTTTCTTTTGAAAGTTTATTTGGTTGGCTTTTTTGGCCTTTTGTTCTTCTATTGTCATGACATCATAGGGCATGTCCTATGATGTCTATGCATAGTCAGATTGGGGATTCCCATGAGGTCTTGTAACACCATTTTATTTTAATTCAGTCTAATTTTAGCAAAAAAAAAAAAGTTCTCCCTAAATGAAGACTTGTGTAACATGTACGGATCATTTTGAAGGTACTAGTGATAGGATTGCTCCTTCGATACTAATCAAACTAGAACGAAGTCATAGGACTCATAATCGCATCTTTCTTTGACAATTTGAGAGAACCAATGAAACAATAAGAAAGTTAAATCAAGACTTGTGTGAGATGTACGCATCGTTTTTAACGCGATAGTCATGGGATTGCTCCTTTTGATGATAATCAAATTAGAACGAAGTAATAGGTCTCCCAATCACCTCTTTCTTTGATAATTTTAGAGAACCAATGAAACAATAAGAATGTCTCCTTAAATGAAAACTTGTGTGAGATGTACGCATATTTTTTATCGCGATAGTCATGAGATTCCTACTTTTGATGCTAATCAAACAAGAACGAAGTTATAGGACTCCTAATCACCTCTTTCTTTGACAATTTTACAGAACCAATGAAACAATAAGGTCCCCTTAAATGAAGACTTGTGTGAGATGTACGCATCATTTTGAACGCGATAGTCATAGTATTGCTCCTTTTAATACTAATCAAACTAGAACGAAGTTATAGGACTCTTAATCGCCCCTTTCTTTGACAATTTTAGAGAATCAATGAAACAATAAGAATGTCTCCCTAAATGAAGACTTGTGTGAGATGTACGCATGGTTTTCAACGCGATAATCATGGGTTTCTCTTTTTGACGCTAAACAAACTAGAACGAAAAAATACAACTCTTAATCACCTCTTTCTTTGTAAATTTAAAACAACCAATGAAACAATATGAATGTCTCCCTAAATAAAGACTTGTGTGAGATCTACGCATCATTTTTGACACGTTAGTGATGGAATTGCTCCTTTTGATGCTAATTTCAACTAGAATAAAGTAATAGAACTCATAATCACCTATATTTTGACAATTTGAGAAAACTAATGAAAAAATAAGGGGTCCCTAAATGAAGGCTTGTGTGAGATGTACGGATCGTTTTGAAGGCACTAGTGATATGATTGCTCCTTTTGATGCTAATCAAACTAGAACAAAGTCATAGGACTCATAATCACATCTTTGTTTGACAATTTGAGAGAACAAATGAAATAATAATAAGGTCTCCCTAAATCAAGAATTGTGTGAGATGTACGCATCGTTTTTAACGTGATAGTCATGGGATTGCTCCTTTTGATGCTAATCACATTAGAACGAAGTAATAGGACTCCTAATCACCTCTTTCTTTGACAATTCTAGAGAACCAATAAAATAATAAGAAGGCGGAGCAAATAAAGACTTGTGTGAGATGTACGCATCGTTTTGAACGCGATAGTCATGGGATTGCTACTTTTAATGATAATCAAACTAGAATGAAGTTATAGGTCTCCTAATCACCTCTTTCTTTGACAATTTTAGGGAACCAATGAAATAATAAGAAGGTCTCCCTAAATGAAGACTTGTGTGAGGTCTACGCATCATTTTGGGAGTGATAGTGATGGGATTGCTCCTTTTGATGCTAATTTTAACTAGAACGAAGTAATATGACTCATAATCACCTACATTTTGACAATTTGAGAGAACTATTGAAACAATAAGAATTTCTCCCTAAATGAAGACTTGTGTAAGATGTACGGATCGTTTTGAAGGTACTAGTGATACGATTGCTCCTTTGATGCTAATCAAACTAGAACGAAGTCATAGGACTCATAATCGCATCTTTCTTCGACAATTTGAGAGAACCAATGAAACAATAAGAAAGTCTCCATAAATCAAGACTTGTGTGAGATGTACGCATCGTTTTTAACGCGATAGTCATGGGATTGCTCCTTTTGATGCTAATCAAATTAGAACGAAGTAATAGGACTCCCAATCACCTCTTTCTTTGACAATTTTAGAGAACCAATGAAACAATAAGAATGTCTCCTTAAATGAAGACTTGTGTGAGATGTACGCATCGTTTTTATCGCGATTGTCATGAGATTGCTACTTTTGATGCTAATCAAACTAGAACGAAGTTATAGGACTCCTAATCACCTCTTTCTTTGACAATTTTAGAGAACCAATGAAACAATAAGGTCTCCTTAAATAAAGACTTGTGTGAGATGTACGCATCGTTTTGAACGCGATAGTCATAGTATTGCTCCTTTTGATACTAATCAAACTAGAACGAAGTTATAGGACTCTTAATCACCTCTTTGTTTGACAATTTTAGAGAATCAATGAAACAATAAGAAGGTCTCCCTAAATGAAGACTTGTGTGAGATGTACACATGGTCTTGAACGTGATAATCATGGGTTTCTTTTTTTGACGCTAATCAAACTAGAACGAAAAAAGACATCTCTTAATCACCTCTGTCTTTGAAAATTTAAAACAACTAATGAAACAATATGAAGGTCTCCTGCCAAGTCCCTCTTGGCTCAATGGTAAAACAACTACTCAAAAGGCTTTGAGTCCAAGAGGTCTTGGGATCCATTCCTGCACAAGGCAGTAATGTTAAGATTTCAACTTGAATTAGCAAAAAAAAAAAATATGAAGGTCTCCCTAAATAAATTCTTGTGTGAGATCTATGCATCATTTTGGACACGTAAGTGATGGGATTGCTCTTTTTGATGCTAATTTCAACTACAACGAAGTAATAGGACTCATAATCACCTATATTTTGACAATTTTAGAAAACTAATGAAAAAATAAGGTGTCCCTAAATGAAGGCTTGTCTGAGATGTACGGATCGTTGTGAAGGCACTAGTGATATGATTGCTCCTTTTGATGCTAATCAAACTAGAACGAAGTCATAGGACTCATAATCACATCTTTCTTTGACAATTTGAGAGAACAAATGAAATAATAAGAATGTCTCCCTAAATCAAGACTTGTGTGTGATGTACGCATCGTTTTTGACGCGATAGTCATGGGATTGCTGCTTTTGATGCTAATCAAATTATAACGAAGTAATAGGACACTTAATAACCTCTTTCTTTGACAATTCTAGAGAACCAATGAAATAATAAGAAGGCGGAGTAAATGAAGACTTGTGTGAGATGTATGCATCGTTTTGAACGCGATAGTCATGGGATTGCTAATTTTAATGATAATCAAACTAGAATGAAGTTATAGGTCTCCTAATCACCTCTTTCTTTGACAATTTTAGGGAACCAATGAAACAATAAGAAGGTCTCTCTAAATGAAGACTTGTGTGAGGTCTACGCATCATTTTGGGAGTGATAGTGACGGGATTGCTCCTTTTGATGCTAATTTTAACTAGAACGAAGTAATAGGACTCATAATCACCTACATTTTGACAATTTGAGAGAACTAATGAAACAATAAGAATTTCTCCCGAAATGAAGACTTGTGTAAGATGTACAGATCGTTTTGAAGGTACTAGTGATACGATTGCTCCTTTGATGCTAATCAAACTAGAACGAAGTCATAGGACTCATAATCGCATCTTTCTTTGACAATTTGAGAGAACCAATGAAACAATAAGAAAGTCTCCATAAATCAAGACTTGTGTGAGATGTACGTATCGTTTTTAACGCGATAGTCATGGGATTGCTCCTTTTTATGCTAATCAAATTAGAACGAAGTAATAGGACTCCCAATCACCTCTTTCTTTGACAATTTTAGAGAACCAATGAAACAATAAGAATGTCTCCTTAAATGAAGACTTTTGTGAGATGTACGCATCGTTTTTATCGCGATTGTCATGAGATTGCTACTTTTGATGCTAATCAAACTAGAACGAAGTTATAGGACTCCTAATCACCTCTTTCTTTGACAATTTTAGAGAACCAATGAAACAATAAGGTCTCCTTAAATAAAGACTTGTGTGAGATGTACCCATCGTTTTGAACGCGATAGTCATAGTATTGCTCCTTTTGATACTAATCAAACTAGAACGAAGTTATAGGACTCTTAATCACCTCTTTGTTTGACAATTTTAGAGAATCAATGAAACAATAAGAAGGTCTCCCTAAATGAAGACTTGTGTGAGAGGTACACATGGTCTTGAACGTGATAATCATGGGTTTCTTTTTTTGACGCTAATCAAACTAGAACGAAAAAATACAACTCTTAATCACCTCTGTCTTTGTAAATTTAAAACAACTAATGAAACAATATGAAGGTCTCCTGCCAAGTCCCTCTTGGCTCAATGGTAAAACAACTACTCAAAAGGCTTTGAGTCCAAGAGGTCTTGGGATCCATTCCTGCACAAGGCAGTAATGTTAAGATTTCAGCTTGAATTAGCAAAAAAAAAAAATATGAAGGTCTCCCTAAATAAATTCTTGTGTGAGATCTATGCATCGTTTTGGACACGTAAGTGATGGGATTGCTCTTTTTGATGCTAATTTCAACTACAACGAAGTAATAGGACTCATAATCACCTATATTTTGACAATTTTAGAAAACTAATGAAAAAATAAGGTGTCCTTAAATGAAGGCTTGTCTGAGATGTACGGATCGTTGTGAAGGCACTAGTGATATGATTGCTCCTTTTGATGCTAATCAAACTAGAACGAAGTCATAGGACTCATAATCACATCTTTCTTTGACAATTTGAGAGAACAAATGAAATAATAAGAAGGTCTCCCTAAATCAAGACTTGTGTGTGATGTACGCATCGTTTTTGACGCGATAGTCATGGGATTGCTCCTTTTGATGCTAATCAAATTATAACGAAGTAATAGGACACTTAATAACCTCTTTCTTTGACAATTCTAGAGAACCAATGAAATAATAAGAAGGCGGAGTAAATGAAGACTTGTGTGAGATGTATGCATCGTTTTGAACGCGATAGTCATGGGATTGCTAATTTTAATGATAATCAAAATAGAATGAAGTTATAGGTCTCCTAATCACCTCTTTCTTTGACAATTTTAGGGAACCAATGAAACAATAAGAAGTTCTCTCTAAATGAAGACTTGTGTGAGGTCTACGCATCATTTTGGGAGTGATAGTGACGGGATTGCTCCTTTTGATGCTAATTTTAACTAGAACGAAGTAATAGGACTCATAATCACCTACATTTTGACAATTTGAGAGAACTAATGAAACAATAAGAATTTCTCCCTAAATGAAGACTTGTGTAAGATGTACAGATCGTTTTGAAGGTACTAGTGATACGATTGCTCCTTTGATGCTAATCAAACTAGAACGAAGTCATAGGACTCATAATCGCATCTTTCTTCGACAATTTGAGAGAACCAATGAAACAATAAGAAAGTCTCCATAAATCAAGACTTGTGTGAGATGTACGCATCGTTTTTAACGCGATAGTCATGGGATTGCTCCTTTTGATGCTAATCAAATTAGAACGAAGTAATAGGACTCCCAATCACCTCTTTCTTTGACAATTTTAGAGAACCAATGAAACAATAAGAATGTCTCCTTAAATGAAGACTTGTGTGAGATGTACGCATCGTTTTTATCGCGATTGTCATGAGATTGCTACTTTTGATGCTAATCAAACTAGAACGAAGTTATAGGACTCCTAATCACCTCTTTCTTTGACAATTTTAGAGAACCAATGAAACAATAAGGTCTCCTTAAATAAAGACTTGTGTGAGATGTACGCATCGTTTTGAACGCGATAGTCATAGTATTGCTCCTTTTGATACTAATCAAACTAGAACGAAGTTATAGGACTCTTAATCACCTCTTTGTTTGACAATTTTAGAGAATCAATGAAACAATAAGAAGGTCTCCCTAAATGAAGACTTGTGTGAGATGTACACATGGTCTTGAACGTGATAATCATGGGTTTCTTTTTTTGACGCTAATCAAACTAGAACGAAAAAAGACATCTCTTAATCACCTCTGTCTTTGTAAATTTAAAACAACTAATGAAACAATATGAAGGTCTCCTGCCAAGTCCCTCTTGGCTCAATGGTAAAACAACTACTCAAAAGGCTTTGAGTCCAAGAGGTCTTGGGATCCATTCCTGCACAAGGCAGTAATGTTAAGATTTCAACTTGAATTAGCAAAAAAAAAAAATATGAAGGTCTCCCTAAATAAATTCTTGTGTGAGATCTATGCATCATTTTGGACACGTAAGTGATGGGATTGCTCTTTTTGATGCTAATTTCAACTACAACGAAGTAATAGGACTCATAATCACCTATATTTTGACAATTTTAGAAAACTAATGAAAAAATAAGGTGTCCCTAAATGAAGGCTTGTCTGAGATGTACGGATCGTTGTGAAGGCACTAGTGATATGATTGCTCCTTTTGATGCTAATCAAACAAGAACGAAGTCATAGGACTCATAATCACATCTTTCTTTGACAATTTGAGAGAACAAATGAAATAATAAGAATGTCTCCCTAAATCAAGACTTGTGTGTGATGTACGCATCGTTTTTGACGCGATAGTCATGGGATTGCTGCTTTTGATGCTAATCAAATTATAACGAAGTAATAGGACACTTAATAACCTCTTTCTTTGACAATTCTAGAGAACCAATGAAATAATAAGAAGGCGGAGTAAATGAAGACTTGTGTGAGATGTATGCATCGTTTTGAACGCGATAGTCATGGGATTGCTAATTTTAATGATAATCAAACTAGAATGAAGTTATAGGTCTCCTAATCACCTCTTTCTTTGACAATTTTAGGGAACCAATGAAACAATAAGAAGGTCTCTCTAAATGAATACTTGTGTGAGGTCTACGCATCATTTTGGGAGTAATAGTGACGGGATTGCTCCTTTTGATGCTAATTTTAACTAGAACGAAGTAATAGGACTCATAATCACCTACATTTTGACAATTTGAGAGAACTAATGAAACAATAAGAATTTCTCCCGAAATGAAGACTTGTGTAAGATGTACAGATCGTTTTGAAGGTACTAGTGATACGATTGCTCCTTTGATGCTAATCAAACTAGAACGAAGTCATAGGACTCATAATCGCATCTTTCTTTGACAATTTGAGAGAACCAATGAAACAATAAGAAAGTCTCCATAAATCAAGACTTGTGTGAGATGTACGCATCGTTTTTAACGCGATAGTCATGGGATTGCTCCTTTTTATGCTAATCAAATTAGAACGAAGTAATAGGACTCCCAATCACCTCTTTCTTTGACAATTTTAGAGAACCAATGAAACAATAAGAATGTCTCCTTAAATGAAGACTTGTGTGAGATGTACGCATCGTTTTTATCGCGATTGTCATGAGATTGCTACTTTTGATGCTAATCAAACTAGAACGAAGTTATAGGACTCCTAATCACCTCTTTCTTTGACAATTTTAGAGAACCAATGAAACAATAAGGTCTCCTTAAATAAAGACTTGTGTGAGATGTACCCATCGTTTTGAACGCGATAGTCATAGTATTGCTCCTTTTGATACTAATCAAACTAGAACGAAGTTATAGGACTCTTAATCACCTCTTTGTTTGACAATTTTAGAGAATCAATGAAACAATAAGAAGGTCTCCCTAAATGAAGACTTGTGTGAGAGGTACACATGGTCTTGAACGTGATAATCATGGGTTTCTTTTTTTGACGCTAATCAAACTAGAACGAAAAAATACAACTCTTAATCACCTCTGTCTTTGTAAATTTAAAACAACTAATGAAACAATATGAAGGTCTCCTGCCAAGTCCCTCTTGGCTCAATGGTAAAACAACTACTCAAAAGGCTTTGAGTCCAAGAGGTCTTGGGATCCATTCCTGCACAAGGCAGTAATGTTAAGATTTCAGCTTGAATTAGCAAAAAAAAAAAATATGAAGGTCTCCCTAAATAAATTCTTGTGTGAGATCTATGCATCGTTTTGGACACGTAAGTGATGGGATTGCTCTTTTTGATGCTAATTTCAACTACAACGAAGTAATAGGACTCATAATCACCTATATTTTGACAATTTTAGAAAACTAATGAAAAAATAAGGTGTCCTTAAATGAAGGCTTGTCTGAGATGTACGGATCGTTGTGAAGGCACTAGTGATATGATTGCTCCTTTTGATGCTAATCAAACTAGAACGAAGTCATAGGACTCATAATCACATCTTTCTTTGACAATTTGAGAGAACAAATGAAATAATAAGAAGGTCTCCCTAAATCAAGACTTGTGTGTGATGTACGCATCGTTTTTGACGCGATAGTCATGGGATTGCTCCTTTTGATGCTAATCAAATTATAACGAAGTAATAGGACACTTAATAACCTCTTTCTTTGACAATTCTAGAGAACCAATGAAATAATAAGAAGGCGGAGTAAATGAAGACTTGTGTGAGATGTATGCATCGTTTTGAACGCGATAGTCATGGGATTGCTAATTTTAATGATAATCAAACTAGAATGAAGTTATAGGTCTCCTAATCACCTCTTTCTTTGACAATTTTAGGGAACCAATGAAATAATAAGAAGTTCTCTCTAAATGAAGACTTGTGTGAGGTCTACGCATCATTTTGGGAGTGATAGTGACGGGATTGCTCCTTTTGATGCTAATTTTAACTAGAACGAAGTAATAGGACTCATAATCACCTACATTTTGACAATTTGAGAGAACTAATGAAACAATAAGAATTTCTCCCTAAATGAAGACTTGTGTAAGATGTACAGATCGTTTTGAAGGTACTAGTGATACGATTGCTCCTTTGATGCTAATCAAACTAGAACGAAGTCATAGGACTCATAATCGCATCTTTCTTTGACAATTTGAGAGAACCAATGAAACAATAAGAAAGTCTCCATAAATCAAGACTTGTGTGAGATGTACGCATCGTTTTTAACGCGATGTCATGGAATTGCTCCTTTTTATGCTAATCAAATTAGAACGAAGTAATAGGACTCCCAATCACCTCTTTCTTTGACAATTTTAGAGAACCAATGAAACAATAAGAATGTCTCCTTAAATGAAGACTTGTGTGAGATGTACGCATCGTTTTTATCGCGATTGTCATGAGATTGCTACTTTTGATACTAATCAAACTAGAACGAAGTTATAGGACTCCTAATCACCTCTTTCTTTGACAATTTTAGAGAACCAATGAAACAATAAGGTCTCCTTAAATAAAGACTTGTGTGAGATGTACCGATCGTTTTGAACGCGATAGTCATAGTATTGCTCCTTTTGATACTAATCAAACTAGAACGAAGTTATAGGACTCTTAATCACCTCTTTGTTTGACAATTTTAGAGAATCAATGAAACAATAAGAAGGTCTCCCTAAATGAAGACTTGTGTGAGATGTACACATGGTCTTGAACGCGATAATCATGGGTTTCTTTTTTTGACGCTAATCAAACTAGAATGAAAAAATACAACTCTTAATCACCTCTGTCTTTGTAAATTTAAAACAACTAATGAAACAATATGAAGGTCTCCTGCCAAGTCCCTCTTGGCTCAATGGTAAAACAACTACTCAAAAGGCTTTGAGTCCAAGAGGTCTTGGGATCCATTCCTGCCCTAGGCAGTAACGTTAAGATTTCAGCTTGAATTGGCAAAAAAATAAATATGAAGGTCTCCCTAAATAAATTCTTGTGTGAGATCTACGCATCGTTTTGGACACGTAAGTGATGGGATTGCTCTTTTTGATGCTAATTTCAACTACAACGAAGTAATAGGACTCATAATCACCTATATTTTGACAATTTTAGAAAACTAATGAAAAAATAAGGTGTCCCTAAATGAAGGCTTGTCTGAGATATACGGATCGTTGTGAAGGCACTAGTGATATGATTGCTCCTTTTGATGCTAATCAAACTAGAACGAAGTCATAGGACTCATAATCACATCTTTCTTTGATAATTTGAGAGAACAAATGAAATAATAAGAAGGTCTCCTTAAATCAAGACTTGTGTGTAATGTACGCATCGTTTTTAACGCGATAGTCATAGGATTGCTCCTTTTGATGCTAATCAAATTATAACGAAGTAATAGGACACTTAATAACCTCTTTCTTTGACAATTCTAGAGAACCAATGAAATAATAAGAAGGCAGAGTAAATGAAGACTTGTGTGAGATGTATGCATCGTTTTGAACGCGATAGTCATGGGATTGCTAATTTTAATGATAATCAAACTAGAATGAAGTTATAGGTCTCCTAATCACCTCTTTCTTTGACAATTTTAGGGAACCAATGAAACAATAAGAAGTTCTCTCTAAATGAAGACTTGTGTGAGGTCTACGCATCATTTTGGGAGTGATAGTGATGGGATTGCTCCTTTTGATGCTAATTTTAACTAGAACGAAGTAATAGGACTCATAATCACCTACATTTTGACAATTTGAGAGAACTAATGAAACAATAAGAATTTCTCCCTAAATGAAGACTTGTGTAAGATGTATGGATCGTTTTGAAGGTACTAGTGATACGATTGCTCCTTTGATGTTAATCAAACTAGAACGAAGTCATAGGACTCATAATCACATCTTTCTTTGACAGTTTGAGAGAACCAATGAAATAATAAGAAAGTCTCCATAAATCAAGACTTGTGTGAGATGTACGCATCGTTTTTAACGCGATAGTCATGGGATTGCTCCTTTTGATGCTAATCAAATTAGAACGAAGTAATAGGACTCCCAATCACCTCTTTCTTTGACAATTTTAGAGAACCAATGAAACAATAAGAATGTCTCCTTAAATGAAGACTTTTGTGAGATGTACGCATCGTTTTTATCGCGATTGTCATGAGATTGCTACTTTTGATGCTAATCAAACTAGAACGAAGTTATAGGACTCCTAATCATCTCTTTCTTTGACAATTTTAGAGAACCAATGAAACAATAAGGTCTCCTTAAATAAAGACTTGTGTGAGATGTACCCATCGTTTTGAACGCGATAGTCATAGTATTGCTCCTTTTGATACTAATCAAACTAGAACGAAGTTATAGGACTCTTAATCACCTCTTTGTTTGACAATTTTAGAGAATCAATGAAACAATAAGAAGGTCTCCCTAAATGATGACTTGTGTGAGATGTACACATGGTCTTGAACGCGATAATCATGGGTTTCCTTTTTTGACTCTAATCAAACTAGAACGAAAAAATACAACTCTTAATCACCTCTGTCTTTGTAAATTTAAAACAACTAATGAAACAATATGAAGGTCTCCTGCCAAGTCCCTCTTGGCTCAATGGTAAAACAACTACTCAAAAGGATTTGAGTCCAAGAGGTCTTGGGATCCATTCCTGCCCAAGGCAGTAATGTTAAGATTTCAGCTTGAATTAGCAAAAAAAAAAATATGAAGGTCTCCCTAAATAAATTCTTGTGTGAGATCTATGCATCGTTTTGGACACGTAAGTGATGGGATTGCTCTTTTTGATGCTAATTTCAACTACAACGAAGTAATAGGACTCATAATCACCTATATTTTGACAATTTTAGAAAACTAATGAAAAAATAAGGTGTCCCTAAATGAAGGCTTGTCTGAGATGTACGGATCGTTGTGAAGGCACTAGTGATATGATTGCTCCTTTTGATGCTAATCAAACTAGAACGAAGTCATAGGACTCATAATCACATCTTTCTTTGACAATTTGAGAGAACAAATGAAATAATAAGAAGGTCTCCCTAAATCAAGACTTGTGTATGATGTACGCATCGTTTTTGACGCGATAGTCATGGGATTGCTCCTTTTGATGCTAATCAAATTATAATGAAGTAATAGGACACTTAATAACCTCTTTCTTTGACAATTCTAGAGAACCAATGAAATAATAAGAAGGCGGAGTAAATGAAGACTTGTGTGAGATGTATGCATCGTTTTGAACGCGATAGTCATGGGATTGCTAATTTTAATGATAATCAAACAAGAATGAAGTTATAGGTATCCTAATCACCTCTTTCTTTGACAATTTTAGGGAACCAATGAAACAATTAGAAGCTCTCTCTAAATGAAGACTTATGTGAGGTCTACGCATCATTTTGGGAGTGATAGTGATGGGATTGCTCCTTTTGATGCTAATTTTAACTAGAACGAAGTAATAGGACTCATAATCACCTATATTTTGACAATTTGAGAGAACTAATGAAACAATAAGAATTTCTCCTTAAATGAAGACTTGTGTAAGATGTACGGATCGTTTTGATGGTACTAGTGATACGGTTGCTCCTTTGATGCTAATCAAACTAGAACAAAGTCATAGGACTCATAATCGCTTCTTTCTTTGACAATTTGAGAGAACCAATGAAACAATAAGAAAGTCTCCATAAATCAAGACTTGTGTGAGATGTACGCATCGTTTTTAACACGATAGTCATGGGATTGCTCCTTTTGATGCTAATCAAATTAGAACGAAGTAATAGGACTCCCAATCACCTCTTTCTTTGACAATTTTAGAGAACCAATGAAACAATAAGAATGTCTCCTTAAATGAAGACTTGTGTGAGATGTACGCATCGTTTTTATCGCGATTGTCATGAGATTGCTACTTTTGATGCTAATCAAACTAGAACGAAGTTATAGGACTCCTAATCACCTCTTTCTTTGAAAATTTTAGAGAACCAATGAAACAATAAGGTCTCCTTAAATAAAGACTTGTGTGAGATGTACGCATCGTTTTGAACGCGATAGTCATAGTATTGCTCCTTTTGATACTAATCAAACTAGAACGAAGTTATAGGACTCTTAATCACCTCTTTATTTGACAATTTTAGAGAATCAATGAAACAATAAGAAGGTCTCCCTAAATGAAGACTTGTGTGAGATGTACACATGGTCTTGAACGCGATAATCATGGGTTTCTTTTTTTGACGCTAATCAAACTAGAACGAAAAAATACAACTCTTAATCACCTCTGTCTTTGTAAATTTAAAACAACTAATGAAACAATATGAAGGTCTCCTGCCAAGTCCCTCTTGGCTCAATGGTAAAACAACTACTCAAAAGGCTTTGAGTCCAAGAGGTCTTGGGATCCATTCCTGCCCAAGGCAGTAATGTTAAGATTTCAGCTTGAATTAGCAAAAAAAAATAATATGAAGGTCTCCCTAAATAAATTCTTGTGTGAGATCTATGCATCATTTTGGACACGTAAGTGATGGGATTGCTCTTTTTGATGCTAATTTCAACTACAACGAAGTAATAGGACTCATAATCACCTATATTTTGACAATTTTAGAAAACTAATGAAAAAATAAGGTGTCCCTAAATGAAGGCTTGTCTGAGATGTACGGATCGTTGTGAAGGCACTAGTGATATGATTGCTCCTTTTGATGCTAATCAAACTAGAACGAAGTCATAGGACTCATAATCACATCTTTCTTTGACAATTTGAGAGAACAAATGAAATAATAAGAAGTTCTCCCTAAATCAAGACTTGTGTGTGATGTACGCATCGTTTTTGACGCGATAGTCATAGGATTGCTCCTTTTGATGCTAATCAAATTATAACGAAGTAATAGGACACTTAATAACCTCTTTCTTTGACAATTCTAGAGAACCAATGCAATAATAAGAAGGCGGAGTAAATGAAGACTTGTGTGAGATGTATGCATCGTTTTGAACGCGATAGTCATGGGATTGCTAATTTTAATGATAATCAAACTAGAATGAAGTTATAGGTCTCCTAATCACCTCTTTCTTTGACAATTTTAGGGAACCAATGAAACAATAAGAAGGTCCCTCTAAATGAAGACTTGTGTGAGGTCTACGCATCATTTTGGGAGTGATAGTGACGGGATTGCTCCTTTTGATGCTAATTTTAACTAGAACGAAGTAATAGGACTCATAATCACCTACATTTTGACAATTTGAGAGAACTAATGAAACAATAAGAATTTCTCCCTAAATGAAGACTTGTGTAAGATGTACAGATCGTTTTGAAGGTACTAGTGATACGATTGCTCCTTTGATGCTAATCAAACTAGAACGAAGTCATAGGACTCATAATCGCATCTTTCTTTGACAATTTGAGAGAACCAATGAAACAATAAGAAAGTCTCCATAAATCAAGACTTGTGTGAGATGTACGCATCGTTTTTAATGCGATGTCATGGAATTGCTCCTTTTTATGCTAATCAAATTAGAACGAAGTAATAGGACTCCCAATCACCTCTTTCTTTGACAATTTTAGAGAACCAATGAAACAATAAGAATGTCTCCTTAAATGAAGACTTGTGTGAGATGTACGCATCGTTTTTATCGCGATTGTCATGAGATTGCTACTTTTGATACTAATCAAACTAGAACGAAGTTATAGGACTCCTAATCACCTCTTTCTTTGACAATTTTAGAGAACCAATGAAACAATAAGGTCTCCTTAAATAAAGACTTGTGTGAGACGTACCCATCGTTTTGAACGCGATAGTCATAGTATTGCTCCTTTTGATACTAATCAAACTATAACGAAGTTATAGGACTCTTAATCACCTCTTTGTTTGACAATTTTAGAGAATCAATGAAACAATAAGAAGGTCTCCCTAAATGAAGACTTGTGTGAGATGTACACATGGTCTTGAACGCGATAATCATGGGTTTCTTTTTTTGACGCTAATCAAACTAGAATGAAAAAATACAACTCTTAATCACCTCTGTCTTTGTAAATTTAAAACAACTAATGAAACAATATAAAGGTCTCCTGCCAAGTCCCTCTTGGCTCAATGGTAAAACAACTACTCAAAAGGCTTTGAGTCCAAGAGGTCTTGGGATCCATTCCTGCCCAAGGCAGTAACGTTAAGATTTCAGCTTGAATTGGCAAAAAAATAAATATGAAGGTCTCCCTAAATAAATTCTTGTGTGAGATCTACGCATCGTTTTGGACACGTAAGTGATGGGATTGCTCTTTTTGATGCTAATTTCAACTACAACGAAGTAATAGGACTCATAATCACCTATATTTTGACAATTTTAGAAAACTAATGAAAAAATAAGGTGTCCCTAAATGAAGGCTTGTCTGAGATATACGGATCGTTGTGAAGGCACTAGTGATATGATTGCTCCTTTTGATGCTAATCAAACTAGAACGAAGTCATAGGACTCATAATCACATCTTTCTTTGATAATTTGAGAGAACAAATGAAATAATAAGAAGGTCTCCTTAAATCAAGACTTGTGTGTAATGTACGCATCGTTTTTAACGCGATAGTCATAGGATTGCTCCTTTTGATGCTAATCAAATTATAACGAAGTAATAGGACACTTAATAACCTCTTTCTTTGACAATTCTAGAGAACCAATGAAATAATAAGAAGGCAGAGTAAATGAAGACTTGTGTGAGATGTATGCATCGTTTTGAACGCGATAGTCATGGGATTGCTAATTTTAATGATAATCAAACTAGAATGAAGTTATAGGTCTCCTAATCACCTCTTTCTTTGACAATTTTAGGGAACCAATGAAACAATAAGAAGTTCTCTCTAAATGAAGACTTGTGTGAGGTCTACGCATCATTTTGGGAGTGATAGTGATGGGATTGCTCCTTTTGATGCTAATTTTAACTAGAACGAAGTAATAGGACTCATAATCACCTACATTTTGACAATTTGAGAGAACTAATGAAAAATAAGAATTTCTCCCTAAATGAAGACTTGTGTAAGATGTACGGATCGTTTTGAAGGTACTAGTGATACGATTGCTCCTTTGATGCTAATCAAACTAGAACGAAGTCATAGGACTCATAATCACATCTTTCTTTGACAGTTTGAGGGAACCAATGAAATAATAAGAAAGTCTCCATAAATCAAGACTTGTGTGAGATGTACGCATCGTTTTTAACGCGATAGTCATGGGATTGCTCCTTTTGATGCTAATCAAATTAGAACGAAGTAATAGGACTCCCAATCACCTCTTTCTTTGACAATTTTAGAGAACCAATGAAACAATAAGAATGTCTCCTTAAATGAAGACTTGTGTGAGATGTACGCATCGTTTTTATCGCGATTGTCATGAGATTGCTACTTTTGATGCTAATCAAACTAGAACGAAGTTATAGGACTCCTAATCACCTCTTTCTTTGACAATTTTAGAGAACCAATGAAACAATAAGGTCTCCTTAAATAAAGACTTGTGTGAGATGTACCCATCGTTTTGAACGCGATAGTCATAGTATTGCTCCTTTTGATACTAATCAAACTAGAACGAAGTTATAGGACTCTTAATCACCTCTTTGTTTGACAATTTTAGAGAATCAATGAAACAATAAGAAGGTCTCCCTAAATGAAGACTTGTGTGAGATGTACACATGGTCTTGAACGCGATAATCATGGGTTTCTTTTTTTGACTCTAATCAAACTAGAACGAAAAAATACAACTCTTAATCACCTCTGTCTTTGTAAATTTAAAACAACTAATGAAACAATATGAAGGTCTCCTGCCAAGTCCCTCTTGGCTCAATGGTAAAACAACTACTCAAAAGGATTTGAGTCCAAGAGGTCTTGGGATCCATTCCTGCCCAAGGCAGTAATGTTAAGATTTCAGCTTGAATTAGCAAAAAAAATAAATATGAAGGTCTCCCTAAATAAATTCTTGTGTGAGATCTATGCATCGTTTTGGACACGTAAGTGATGGGATTGCTCTTTTTGATGCTAATTTCAACTACAACGAAGTAATAGGACTCATAATCACCTATATTTTGACAATTTTAGAAAACTAATGAAAAAATAAGGTGTCCCTAAATGAAGGCTTGTCTGAGATGTACGGATCGTTGTGAAGGCACTAGTGATATGATTGCTCCTTTTGATGCTAATCAAACTAGAACGAAGTCATAGGACTCATAATCACATCTTTCTTTGACAATTTGAGAGAACAAATGAAATAATAAGAAGGTCTCCCTAAATCAAGACTTGTGTGTGATGTACGCATCGTTTTTGACGCGATAGTCATAGGATTGCTCCTTTTGATGCTAATCAAATTATAACGAAGTAATAGGACACTTAATAACCTCTTTCTTTGACAATTCTAGAGAACCAATGCAATAATAAGAAGGCGGAGTAAATGAAGACTTGTGTGAGATGTATGCATCGTTTTGAACGCGATAGTCATGGGATTGCTAATTTTAATGATAATCAAACTAGAATGAAGTTATAGGTCTCCTAATCACCTCTTTCTTTGACAATTTTAGGGAACCAATGAAACAATAAGAAGGTCTCTCTAAATGAAGACTTGTGTGAGGTCTACGCATCATTTTGGGAGTGATAGTGATGGGATTGCTCCTTTTCATGCTAATTTTAACTAGAACGAAGTAATAGGACTCATAATCACCTACATTTTGACAATTTGAGAGAACTAATGAAACAATAAGAATTTCTCCCTAAATGAAGACTTGTGTAAGATGTACGGATCGTTTTGAAGGTACTAGTGATACGATTGCTCCTTTGATGCTAATCAAACTAGAACGAAGTCATAGGACTCATAATCGCATCTTTCTTTGACAATTTGAGAGAACCAATGAAACAATAAGAAAGTCTCCATAAATCAAGACTTGTGTGAGATGTACGCATCGTTTTTAACGCGATAGTCATGGGATTGCTCCTTTTTATGCTAATCAAATTATAACGAAGTAATAAGACACTTAATAACCTCTTTCTTTGACAATTCTAGAGAACCAATGAAATAATAAGAAGGCGGAGTAAATGAAGACTTGTGTGAGATGTATGCATCGTTTTGAACGCGATAGTCATGGGATTGCTAATTTTAATGATAATCAAACTAGAATGAAGTTATAGGTCTCCTAATCACCTCTTTCTTTGACAATTTTAGGGAACCAATGAAACAATAAGAAGGTCTCTCTAAATGAAGACTTGTGTGAGGTCTACGCATCATTTTGGGAGTGATAGTGATGGGATTGCTCCTTTTGATGCTAATTTTAACTAGAACGAAGTAATAGGACTCATAATCACCTACATTTTGACAATTTGAGAGAACTAATGAAACAATAAGAATTTCTCCCTAAATGAAGACTTGTGTAAGATGTACGGATCGTTTTGAAGGTACTAGTTAAACGATTGCTCCTTTGATGCTAATCAAACTAGAACGAAGTCATAGGACTCATAATCGCATCTTTCTTTGACAATTTGAGAGAACCAATGAAACAATAAGAAAGTCTCCATAAATCAAGACTTGTGTGAGATTTACGCATCGTTTTTAACGCGATAGTCATGTGATTGCTCCTTTTTATGCTAATCAAATTAGAACGAAGTAATAGGACTCCCAATCACCTCTTTCTTTGACAATTTTAGAGAACCAATGAAACAATAAGAATGTCTCCTTAAATGAAGACTTGTGTGAGATGTACGCATCGTTTTTATCGCGATTGTCATGAGATTGCTACTTTTGATGCTAATCAAACTAGAACGAAGTTATAGGACTCCTAATCACCTCTTTCTTTGACAATTTTAGAGAACCAATGAAACAATAAGGTCTCCTTAAATAAAGACTTGTGTGAGATGTACCCATCGTTTTGAACGCGATAGTCATAGTATTGCTCCTTTTGATACTAATCAAACTAGAACGAAGTTATAGGACTCTTAATCACCTCTTTGTTTGACAATTTTAGAGAATCAATGAAACAATAAGAAGGTCTCCCTAAATGAAGACTTGTGTGAGATGTACACATGGTCTTGAACGCGATAATCATGGGTTTCTTTTTTTGACTCTAATCAAACTAGAACGAAAAAATACAACTCTTAATCACCTCTGTCTTTGTAAATTTAAAACAACTAATGAAACAATATGAAGGTCTCCTGCCAAGTCCCTCTTGGCTCAATGGTAAAACAACTACTCAAAAGGATTTGAGTCCAAGAGGTCTTGGGATCCATTCCTGCCCAAGGCAGTAATGTTAAGATTTCAGCTTGAATTAGCAAAAAAAATAAATATGAAGGTCTCCCTAAATAAATTCTTGTGTGAGATCTATGCATCGTTTTGGACACGTAAGTGATGGGATTGCTCTTTTTGATGCTAATTTCAACTACAACGAAGTAATAGGACTCATAATCACTTATATTTTGAAAATTTTAGAAAACTAATGAAAAAATAAGGTGTCCCTAATTGAAGGCTTGTCTGATATGTACGGATCGTTGTGAAGGCACTAGTGATATTATTGCTCCTTTTGATGCTAATCAAACTAGAACGATGTCATAGGACTCATAATCACATCTTTCTTTGACAATTTGAGAGAACAAATGAAATAATAAGAAGTTCTCCCTAAATCAAGACTTGTGTGTGATGTACGCATCGTTTTTGACGCGATAGTCATGGGATTGCTCCTTTTGATGCTAATCAAATTATAACGAAGTAATAGGACACTTAATAACCTCTTTCTTTGACAATTCTAGAGAACCAATGAAATAATAAGAAGGCAGAGTAAATGAAGACTTGTGTGAGATGTATGCATCGTTTTGAACGCGATAGTCATGGGATTGCTAATTTTAATGATAATCAAACTAGAATGAAGTTATAGGTCTCCTAATCACCTCTTTCTTTGACAATTTTAGGGAACCAATGAAATAATAAGAAGGTCTCTCTAAATGAAGACTTGTGTGAGGTCTACGCATCATTTTGGGAGTGATAGTGATGGGATTGCTCCTTTTGATGCTAATTTTAACTAGAACGAAGTAATAGGACTCATAATCACCTACATTTTGACAATTTGAGAGAACTAAAGAAACAATAAGAATTTCTCCCTAAATGAAGACTTGTGTAAGATGTACGGATCGTTTTGAAGGTACTAGTTAAACGATTGCTCCTTTGATGCTAATCAAACTAGAACGAAGTCATAAGACTCATAATCGCATCTTTCTTTGATAATTTGAGAGAACCAATGAAACAATAAGAAAGTCTCCATAAATCAAGACTTGTGTGAGATTTACGCATCGTTTTTAACGCGATAGTCATGGGATTGCACCTTTTTATGCTAATCAAATTAGAACGAAGTAATAGGACTCCCAATCACCTCTTTCTTTGACAATTTTAGAGAACCAATGAAACAATAAGAATGTCTCCTTAAATGAAGACTTGTGTGAGATGTACGCATCGTTTTTATCGCGATTGTCATGAGATTGCTACTTTTGATGCTAATCAAACTAGAACGAAGTTATAGGACTCCTAATCACCTCTTTCTTTGACAATTTTAGAGAACCAATGAAACAATAAGGTCTCCTTAAATAAAGACTTGTGTGAGATGTACGCATCGTTTTGAACGCGATAGTCATAGTATTGCTCCTTTTGATACTAATCAAACTAGAACGAAGTTATAGGACTCTTAATCACCTCTTTGTTTGACAATTTTAGAGAATCAATGAAACAATAAGAAGGTCTCCCTAAATGAAGACTTGTGTGAGATGTACACATGGTCTTGAACGCGATAATCATGGGTTTCTTTTTTTGACGCTAATCAAACTAGAATGAAAAAATACAACTCTTAATCACCTCTGTCTTTGTAAATTTAAAACAACTAATGAAACAATATGAAGGTCTCCTGCCAAGTCCCTCTTGGCTCAATGGTAAAACAACTACTCAAAAGGCTTTGAGTCCAAGAGGTCTTGGGATCCATTCCTGCCCAAGGCAGTAACGTTAAGATTTCAGCTTGAATTGGGAAAAAAATAAATATGAAGGTCTCCCTAAATAAATTCTTGTGTGAGATCTACGCATCGTTTTGGACACGTAAGTGATGGGATTGCTCTTTTTGATGCTAATTTCAACTACAACGAAGTAATAGGACTCATAATCACCTATATTTTGACAATTTTAGAAAACTAATGAAAAAATAAGGTGTCCCTAAATGAAGGCTTGTCTGAGATATACGGATCGTTGTGAAGGCACTAGTGATATGATTGCTCCTTTTGATGCTAATCAAACTAGAACGAAGTCATAGGACTCATAATCACATCTTTCTTTGATAATTTGAGAGAACAAATGAAATAATAAGAAGGTCTCCTTAAATCAAGACTTGTGTGTAATGTACGCATCGTTTTTAACGCGATAGTCATAGGATTGCTCCTTTTGATGCTAATCAAATTATAACGAAGTAATAGGACACTTAATAACCTCTTTCTTTGACAATTCTAGAGAACCAATGAAATAATAAGAAGGCAGAGTAAATGAAGACTTGTGTGAGATGTATGCATCGTTTTGAACGCGATAGTCATGGGATTGCTAATTTTAATGATAATCAAACTAAAATGAAGTCATAGGTCTCCTAATCACCTCTTTCTTTGACAATTTTAGGGAACCAATGAAACAATAAGAAGTTCTCTCTAAATGAAGACTTGTGTGAGGTCTACGCATCATTTTGGGAGTGATAGTGATGGGATTGCTCCTTTTGATGCTAATTTTAACTAGAACGAAGTAATAGGACTCATAATCACCTACATTTTGACAATTTGAGAGAACTAATGAAACAATAAGAATTTCTCCCTAAATGAAGACTTGTGTAAGATGTACGGATCGTTTTGAAGGTACTAGTGATACGATTGCTCCTTTGATGCTAATCAAACTAGAACGAAGTCATAGGACTCATAATCACATCTTTCTTTGACAGTTTGAGAGAACCAATGAAATAATAAGAAAGTCTCCATAAATCAAGACTTGTGTGAGATGTACGCATCGTTTTTAACGCGATAGTCATGGGATTGCTCCTTTTGATGCTAATCAAATTAGAACGAAGTAATAGGACTCCCAATCACCTCTTTCTTTGACAATTTTAGAGAACCAATGAAACAATAAGAATGTCTCCTTAAATGAAGACTTGTGTGAGATGTACGCATCGTTTTTATTGCGATTGTCATGAGATTGCTACTTTTGATGCTAATCAAACTAGAACGAAGTTATAGGACTCCTAATCACCTCTTTCTTTGACAATTTTAGAGAACCAATGAAACAATAAGGTCTCCTTAAATAAAGACTTGTGTGAGATGTACCCATCGTTTTGAACGCGATAGTCATAGTATTGCTCCTTTTGATTCTAATCAAACTAGAACGAAGTTATAGGACTCTTAATCACCTCTTTGTTTGACAATTTTAGAGAATCAATGAAACAATAAGAAGGTCTCCCTAAATGAAGACTTGTGTGAGATGTACACATGGTCTTGAACGCGATAATCATGGGTTTCTTTTTTTGACTCTAATCAAACTAGAACGAAAAAATACAACTCTTAATCACCTCTGTCTTTGTAAATTTAAAACAACTAATGAAACAATATGAAGGTCTCCTGCCAAGTCCCTCTTGGCTCAATGGTAAAACAACTACTCAAAAGGATTTGAGTCCAAGAGGTCTTGGGATCCATTCCTGCCCAAGGCAGTAATGTTAAGATTTCAGCTTGAATTAGCAAAAAAAATAAATATGAAGGTCTCCCTAAATAAATTCTTGTGTGAGATCTATGCATCGTTTTGGACACGTAAGTGATGGGATTGCTCTTTTTGATGCTAATTTCAACTACAACGAAGTAATAGGACTCATAATCACCTATATTTTGACAATTTTAGAAAACTAATGAAAAAATAAGGTGTCCCTAAATGAAGGCTTGTCTGAGATGTACGGATCGTTGTGAAGGCACTAGTGATATGATTGCTCCTTTTGATGCTAATCAAACTAGAACGAAGTCATAGGACTCATAATCACATCTTTCTTTGACAATTTGAGAGAACAAATGAAATAATAAGAAGGTCTCCCTAAATCAAGACTTGTGTATGATGTACGCATCGTTTTTGACGCGATAGTCATGTGATTGCTCCTTTTGATGCTAATCAAATTATAATGAAGTAATAGGACACTTAATAACCTCTTTCTTTGACAATTCTAGAGAACCAATGAAATAATAAGAAGGCGGAGTAAATGAAGACTTGTGTGAGATGTATGCATCGTTTTGAACGCGATAGTCATGGGATTGCTAATTTTAATGATAATCAAACTAGAATGAAGTTATAGGTATCCTAATCACCTCTTTCTTTGACAATTTTAGGGAACCAATGAAACAATAAGAAGGTCTCTCTAAATGAAGACTTATGTGAGGTCTACGCATCATTTTGGGAGTGATAGTGATGGGATTGCTCCTTTTGATGCTAATTTTAACTAGAACGAAGTAATAGGACTCATAATCACCTATATTTTGACAATTTGAGAGAACTAATGAAACAATAAGAATTTCTCCTTAAATGAAGACTTGTGTAAGATGTACGGATCGTTTTGAAGGTACTAGTGATACGATTGCTCCTTTGATGCTAATCAAACTAGAACGAAGTCATAGGACTCATAATCGCATCTTTCTTTGACAATTTGAGAGAACCAATGAAACAATAAGAAAGTCTCCATAAATCAAGACTTGTGTGAGATGTACGCATCGTTTTTAACGCGATAGTCATGGGATTGCTCCTTTTTATGCTAATCAAATTATAACGAAGTAATAAGACACTTAATAACCTCTTTCTTTGACAATTCTAGAGAACCAATGAAATAATAAGAAGGCGGAGTAAATGAAGACTTGTGTGAGATGTATGCATCGTTTTGAACGCGATAGTCATGGGATTGCTAATTTTAATGATAATCAAACTAGAATGAAGTTATAGGTCTCCTAATCACCTCTTTCTTTGACAATTTTAGGGAACCAATGAAACAATAAGAAGGTCTCTCTAAATGAAGACTTGTGTGAGGTCTACGCATCATTTTGGGAGTGATAGTGATGGGATTGCTCCTTTTGATGCTAATTTTAACTAGAACGAAGTAATAGGACTCATAATCACCTACATTTTGACAATTTGAGAGAACTAATGAAACAATAAGAATTTCTCCCTAAATGAAGACTTGTGTAAGATGTACGGATCGTTTTGAAGGTACTAGTTAAACGATTGCTCCTTTGATGCTAATCAAACTAGAACGAAGTCATAGGACTCATAATCGCATCTTTCTTTGACAATTTGAGAGAACCAATGAAACAATAAGAAAGTCTCCATAAATCAAGACTTGTGTGAGATTTACGCATCGTTTTTAACGCGATAGTCATGTGATTGCTCCTTTTTATGCTAATCAAATTAGAACGAAGTAATAGGACTCCCAATCACCTCTTTCTTTGACAATTTTAGAGAACCAATGAAACAATAAGAATGTCTCCTTAAATGAAGACTTGTGTGAGATGTACGCATCGTTTTTATCGCGATTGTCATGAGATTGCTACTTTTGATGCTAATCAAACTAGAACGAAGTTATAGGACTCCTAATCACCTCTTTCTTTGACAATTTTAGAGAACCAATGAAACAATAAGGTCTCCTTAAATAAAGACTTGTGTGAGATGTACCCATCGTTTTGAACGCGATAGTCATAGTATTGCTCCTTTTGATACTAATCAAACTAGAACGAAGTTATAGGACTCTTAATCACCTCTTTGTTTGACAATTTTAGAGAATCAATGAAACAATAAGAAGGTCTCCCTAAATGAAGACTTGTGTGAGATGTACACATGGTCTTGAACGCGATAATCATGGGTTTCTTTTTTTGACTCTAATCAAACTAGAACGAAAAAATACAACTCTTAATCACCTCTGTCTTTGTAAATTTAAAACAACTAATGAAACAATATGAAGGTCTCCTGCCAAGTCCCTCTTGGCTCAATGGTAAAACAACTACTCAAAAGGATTTGAGTCCAAGAGGTCTTGGGATCCATTCCTGCCCAAGGCAGTAATGTTAAGATTTCAGCTTGAATTAGCAAAAAAAATAAATATGAAGGTCTCCCTAAATAAATTCTTGTGTGAGATCTATGCATCGTTTTGGACACGTAAGTGATGGGATTGCTCTTTTTGATGCTAATTTCAACTACAACGAAGTAATAGGACTCATAATCACTTATATTTTGAAAATTTTAGAAAACTAATGAAAAAATAAGGTGTCCCTAATTGAAGGCTTGTCTGATATGTACGGATCGTTGTGAAGGCACTAGTGATATTATTGCTCCTTTTGATGCTAATCAAACTAGAACGATGTCATAGGACTCATAATCACATCTTTCTTTGACAATTTGAGAGAACAAATGAAATAATAAGAAGTTCTCCCTAAATCAAGACTTGTGTGTGATGTACGCATCGTTTTTGACGCGATAGTCATGGGATTGCTCCTTTTGATGCTAATCAAATTATAACGAAGTAATAGGACACTTAATAACCTCTTTCTTTGACAATTCTAGAGAACCAATGAAATAATAAGAAGGCAGAGTAAATGAAGACTTGTGTGAGATGTATGCATCGTTTTGAACGCGATAGTCATGGGATTGCTAATTTTAATGATAATCAAACTAGAATGAAGTTATAGGTCTCCTAATCACCTCTTTCTTTGACAATTTTAGGGAACCAATGAAATAATAAGAAGGTCTCTCTAAATGAAGACTTGTGTGAGGTCTACGCATCATTTTGGGAGTGATAGTGATGGGATTGCTCCTTTTGATGCTAATTTTAACTAGAACGAAGTAATAGGACTCATAATCACCTACATTTTGACAATTTGAGAGAACTAAAGAAACAATAAGAATTTCTCCCTAAATGAAGACTTGTGTAAGATGTACGGATCGTTTTGAAGGTACTAGTTAAACGATTGCTCCTTTGATGCTAATCAAACTAGAACGAAGTCATAAGACTCATAATCGCATCTTTCTTTGACAATTTGAGAGAACCAATGAAACAATAAGAAAGTCTCCATAAATCAAGACTTGTGTGAGATTTACGCATCGTTTTTAACGCGATAGTCATGGGATTGCACCTTTTTATGCTAATCAAATTAGAACGAAGTAATAGAACTCCCAATCACCTCTTTCTTTGACAATTTTAGAGAACCAATGAAACAATAAGAATGTCTCCTTAAATGAAGACTTGTGTGAGATGTACGCATCGTTTTTATCGCGATTGTCATGAGATTGCTACTTTTGATGCTAATCAAACTAGAACGAAGTTATAGGACTCCTAATCACCTCTTTCTTTGACAATTTTAGAGAACCAATGAAACAATAAGGTCTCCTTAAATAAAGACTTGTGTGAGATGTACGCATCGTTTTGAACGCGATAGTCATAGTATTGCTCCTTTTGATACTAATCAAACTAGAACGAAGTTATAGGACTCTTAATCACCTCTTTGTTTGACAATTTTAGAGAATCAATGAAACAATAAGAAGGTCTCCCTAAATGAAGACTTGTGTGAGATGTACACATGGTCTTGAACGCGATAATCATGGGTTTCTTTTTTTGACGCTAATCAAACTAGAATGAAAAAATACAACTCTTAATCACCTCTGTCTTTGTAAATTTAAAACAACTAATGAAACAATATGAAGGTCTCCTGCCAAGTCCCTCTTGGCTCAATGGTAAAACAACTACTCAAAAGGCTTTGAGTCCAAGAGGTCTTGGGATCCATTCCTGCCCAAGGCAGTAACGTTAAGATTTCAGCTTGAATTGGGAAAAAAATAAATATGAAGGTCTCCCTAAATAAATTCTTGTGTGAGATCTACGCATCGTTTTGGACACGTAAGTGATGGGATTGCTCTTTTTGATGCTAATTTCAACTACAACGAAGTAATAGGACTCATAATCACCTATATTTTGACAATTTTAGAAAACTAATGAAAAAATAAGGTGTCCCTAAATGAAGGCTTGTCTGAGATATACGGATCGTTGTGAAGGCACTAGTGATATGATTGCTCCTTTTGATGCTAATCAAACTAGAACGAAGTCATAGGACTCATAATCACATCTTTCTTTGATAATTTGAGAGAACAAATGAAATAATAAGAAGGTCTCCTTAAATCAAGACTTGTGTGTAATGTACGCATCGTTTTTAACGCGATAGTCATAGGATTGCTCCTTTTGATGCTAATCAAATTATAACGAAGTAATAGGACACTTAATAACCTCTTTCTTTGACAATTCTAGAGAACCAATGAAATAATAAGAAGGCAGAGTAAATGAAGACTTGTGTGAGATGTATGCATCGTTTTGAACGCGATAGTCATGGGATTGCTAATTTTAATGATAATCAAACTAAAATGAAGTCATAGGTCTCCTAATCACCTCTTTCTTTGACAATTTTAGGGAACCAATGAAACAATAAGAAGTTCTCTCTAAATGAAGACTTGTGTGAGGTCTACGCATCATTTTGGGAGTGATAGTGATGGGATTGCTCCTTTTGATGCTAATTTTAACTAGAACGAAGTAATAGGACTCATAATCACCTACATTTTGACAATTTGAGAGAACTAATGAAACAATAAGAATTTCTCCCTAAATGAAGACTTGTGTAAGATGTACGGATCGTTTTGAAGGTACTAGTGATACGATTGCTCCTTTGATGCTAATCAAACTAGAACGAAGTCATAGGACTCATAATCACATCTTTCTTTGACAGTTTGAGAGAACCAATGAAATAATAAGAAAGTCTCCATAAATCAAGACTTGTGTGAGATGTACGCATCGTTTTTAACGCGATAGTCATGGGATTGCTCCTTTTGATGCTAATCAAATTAGAACGAAGTAATAGGACTCCCAATCACCTCTTTCTTTGACAATTTTAGAGAACCAATGAAACAATAAGAATGTCTCCTTAAATGAAGACTTGTGTGAGATGTACGCATCGTTTTTATCGCGATTGTCATGAGATTGCTACTTTTGATGCTAATCAAACTAGAACGAAGTTATAGGACTCCTAATCACCTCTTTCTTTGACAATTTTAGAGAACCAATGAAACAATAAGGTCTCCTTAAATAAAGACTTGTGTGAGATGTACCCATCGTTTTGAACGCGATAGTCATAGTATTGCTCCTTTTGATACTAATCAAACTAGAACGAAGTTATAGGACTCTTAATCACCTCTTTGTTTGACAATTTTAGAGAATCAATGAAACAATAAGAAGGTCTCCGTAAATGAAGACTTGTGTGAGATGTACACATGGTCTTGAACGCGATAATCATGGGTTTCTTTTTTTGACTCTAATCAAACTAGAACGAAAAAATACAACTCTTAATCACCTCTGTCTTTGTAAATTTAAAACAACTAATGAAACAATATGAAGGTCTCCTGCCAAGTCCCTCTTGGCTCAATGGTAAAACAACTACTCAAAAGGATTTGAGTCCAAGAGGTCTTGGGATCCATTCCTGCCCAAGGCAGTAATGTTAAGATTTCAGCTTGAATTAGCAAAAAAAATAAATATGAAGGTCTCCCTAAATAAATTCTTGTGTGAGATCTATGCATCGTTTTGGACACGTAAGTGATGGGATTGCTCTTTTTGATGCTAATTTCAACTACAACGAAGTAATAGGACTCATAATCACCTATATTTTGACAATTTTAGAAAACTAATGAAAAAATAAGGTGTCCCTAAATGAAGGCTTGTCTGAGATGTACGGATCGTTGTGAAGGCACTAGTGATATGATTGCTCCTTTTGATGCTAATCAAACTAGAACGAAGTCATAGGACTCATAATCACATCTTTCTTTGACAATTTGAGAGAACAAATGAAATAATAAGAAGGTCTCCCTAAATCAAGACTTGTGTATGATGTACGCATCGTTTTTGACGCGATAGTCATGTGATTGCTCCTTTTGATGCTAATCAAATTATAATGAAGTAATAGGACACTTAATAACCTCTTTCTTTGACAATTCTAGAGAACCAATGAAATAATAAGAAGGCGGAGTAAATGAAGACTTGTGTGAGATGTATGCATCGTTTTGAACGCGATAGTCATGGGATTGCTAATTTTAATGATAATCAAACTAGAATGAAGTTATAGGTATCCTAATCACCTCTTTCTTTGACAATTTTAGGGAACCAATGAAACAATAAGAAGGTCTCTCTAAATGAAGACTTATGTGAGGTCTACGCATCATTTTGGGAGTGATAGTGATGGGATTGCTCCTTTTGATGCTAATTTTAACTAGAACGAAGTAATAGGACTCATAATCACCTATATTTTGACAATTTGAGAGAACTAATGAAACAATAAGAATTTCTCCTTAAATGAAGACTTGTGTAAGATGTACGGATCGTTTTGATGGTACTAGTGATACGGTTGCTCCTTTGATGCTAATCAAACTAGAACAAAGTCATAGGACTCATAATCGATTCTTTCTTTGACAATTTGAGAGAACCAATGAAACAATAAGAAAGTCTCCATAAATCAAGACTTGTGTGAGATGTACGCATCGTTTTTAACGCGATAGTCATGGGATTGCTCCTTTTGATGCTAATCAAATTAGAACGAAGTAATAGGACTCCCAATCACCTCTTTCTTTGACAATTTTAGAGAACCAATGAAACAATAAGAATGTCTCCTTAAATGAAGACTTGTGTGAGATGTACGCATCGTTTTTATCGCGATTGTCATGAGATTGCTACTTTTGATGCTAATCAAACTAGAACGAAGTTATAGGACTCCTAATCACCTCTTTCTTTGAAAATTTTAGAGAACCAATGAAACAATAAGGTCTCCTTAAATAAAGACTTGTGTGAGATGTACGCATCGTTTTGAACGCGATAGTCATAGTATTGCTCCTTTTGATACTAATCAAACTAGAACGAAGTTATAGGACTCTTAATCACCTCTTTATTTGACAATTTTAGAGAATCAATGAAACAATAAGAAGGTCTCCCTAAATGAAGACTTGTGTGAGATGTACACATGGTCTTGAACGCGATAATCATGGGTTTCTTTTTTTGACGCTAATCAAACTAGAACGAAAAAATACAACTCTTAATCACCTCTGTCTTTGTAAATTTAAAACAACTAATGAAACAATATGAAGGTCTCCTGCCAAGTCCCTCTTGGCTCAATGGTAAAACAACTACTCAAAAGGCTTTGAGTCCAAGAGGTCTTGGGATCCATTCCTGCCCAAGGCAGTAATGTTAAGATTTCAGCTTGAATTAGCAAAAAAAAATAATATGAAGGTCTCCCTAAATAAATTCTTGTGTGAGATCTATGCATCGTTTTGGACACGTAAGTGATGGGATTGCTCTTTTTGATGCTAATTTCAACTACAACGAAGTAATAGGACTCATAATCACCTATATTTTGACAATTTTAGAAAACTAATGAAAAAATAAGGTGTCCCTAAATGAAGGCTTGTCTGAGATGTACGGATCGTTGTGAAGGCACTAGTGATATGATTGCTCCTTTTGATGCTAATCAAACTAGAACGAAGTCATAGGACTCATAATCACATCTTTCTTTGACAATTTGAGAGAACAAATGAAATAATAAGAAGTTCTCCCTAAATCAAGACTTGTGTGTGATGTACGCATCGTTTTTGACGCGATAGTCATAGGATTGCTCCTTTTGATGCTAATCAAATTATAACGAAGTAATAGGACACTTAATAACCTCTTTCTTTGACAATTCTAGAGAACCAATGCAATAATAAGAAGGCGGAGTAAATGAAGACTTGTGTGAGATGTATGCATCGTTTTGAACGCGATAGTCATGGGATTGCTAATTTTAATGATAATCAAACTAGAATGAAGTTATAGGTCTCCTAATCACCTCTTTCTTTGACAATTTTAGGGAACCAATGAAACAATAAGAAGGTCTCTCGAAATGAAGACTTGTGTGAGGTCTACGCATCATTTTGGGAGTGATAGTGATGGGATTGCTCCTTTTGATGCTAATTTTAACTAGAACGAAGTAATAGGACTCAAAATCACCTACATTTTGACAATTTGAGAAAACTAATGAAACAATAAGAATTTCTCCCTAAATGAAGACTTGTGTAAGATGTACGGATCGTTTTGAAGGTACTAGTGATACGATTGCTCCTTTGATGCTAATCAAACTAGAACGAAGTCATAGGACTCATAATCGCATCTTTCTTTGACAATTTGAGAGAACCAATGAAACAATAAGAAAGTCTCCATAAATCAAGACTTGTGTGAGATGTACGCATCGTTTTTAACGCGATAGTCATGGGATTGCTCCTTTTGATGCTAATCAAATTATAACGAAGTAATAAGACACTTAATAACCTCTTTCTTTGACAATTCTAGAGAACCAATGAAATAATAAGAAGGCGGAGTAAATGAAGACTTGTGTGAGATGTATGCATCGTTTTGAACGCGATAGTCATGGGATTGCTAATTTTAATGATAATCAAACTAGAATGAAGTTATAGGTCTCCTAATCACCTCTTTCTTTGACAATTTTAGGGAACCAATGAAACAATAAGAAGGTCTCTCTAAATGAAGACTTGTGTGAGGTCTACGCATCATTTTGGGAGTGATAGTGATGGGATTGCTCCTTTTGATGCTAATTTTAACTAGAACGAAGTAATAGGACTCATAATCACCTACATTTTGACAATTTGAGAGAACTAATGAAACAATAAGAATTTCTCCCTAAATGAAGACTTGTGTAAGATGTACGGATCGTTTTGAAGGTACTAGTTAAACGATTGCTCCTTTGATGCTAATCAAACTAGAACGAAGTCATAGGACTCATAATCGCATCTTTCTTTGACAATTTGAGAGAACCAATGAAACAATAAGAAAGTCTCCATAAATCAAGACTTGTGTGAGATTTACGCATCGTTTTTAACGCGATAGTCATGTGATTGCTCCTTTTTATGCTAATCAAATTAGAACGAAGTAATAGGACTCCCAATCACCTCTTTCTTTGACAATTTTAGAGAACCAATGAAACAATAAGAATGTCTCCTTAAATGAAGACTTGTGTGAGATGTACGCATCGTTTTTATCGCGATTGTCATGAGATTGCTACTTTTGATGCTAATCAAACTAGAACGAAGTTATAGGACTCCTAATCACCTCTTTCTGTGACAATTTTAGAGAACCAATGAAACAATAAGGTCTCCTTAAATAAAGACTTGTGTGAGATGTACGCATCGTTTTGAACGCGATAGTCATAGTATTGCTCCTTTTGATACTAATCAAACTAGAATGAAGTTATAGGACTCTTAATCACCTCTTTGTTTGACAATTTTAGGGAATCAATGAAACAATAAGAAGGTCTCCCTAAATGAAGACTTGTGTGAGATGTACACATGGTCTTGAACGCGATAATCATGGGTTTCTTTTTTTGACGCTAATCAAACTAGAACGAAAAAATACAACTCTTAATCACCTCTATCTTTGTAAATTTAAAACAACTAATGAAACAATATGAAGGTCTCCTGCCAAGTCACTCTTGGCTCAATGGTAAAACAACTACTCAAAAGGCTTTGAGTCCAAGAGGTCTTGGGATCCATTCCTGCCCAAGGCAGTAATGTTAAGATTTCAGCTTGAATTGGCAAAAAAAATAAATATGAAGGTCTCCCTAAATAAATTCTTGTGTGAGATCTATGCATCGTTTTGGACACGTAAGTGATGGGATTGCTCTTTTTGATGCTAATTTCAACTACAACGAAGTAATAGGACTCATAATCACCTATATTTTGAAAATTTTAGAAAACTAATGAAAAAATAAGGTGTCCCTAATTGAAGGCTTGTCTGATATGTACGGATCGTTGTGAAGGCACTAGTGATATTATTGCTCCTTTTGATGCTAATCAAACTAGAACGATGTCATAGGACTCATAATCACATCTTTCTTTGACAATTTGAGAGAACAAATGAAATAATAAGAAGTTCTCCCTAAATCAAGACTTGTGTGTGATGTACGCATCGTTTTTGACGCGATAGTCATGGGATTGCTCCTTTTGATGCTAATCAAATTATAACGAAGTAATAGGACACTTAATAACCTCTTTCTTTGACAATTCTAGAGAACCAATGAAATAATAAGAAGGCAGAGTAAATGAAGACTTGTGTGAGATGTATGCATCGTTTTGAACGCGATAGTCATGGGATTGCTAATTTTAATGATAATCAAACTAGAATGAAGTTATAGGTCTCCTAATCACCTCTTTCTTTGACAATTTTAGGGAACCAATGAAATAATAAGAAGGTCTCTCTAAATGAAGACTTGTGTGAGGTCTACGCATCATTTTGGGAGTGATAGTGATGGGATTGCTCCTTTTGATGCTAATTTTAACTAGAACGAAGTAATAGGACTCATAATCACCTACATTTTGACAATTTGAGAGAACTAATGAAACAATAAGAATTTCTCCCTAAATGAAGACTTGTGTAAGATGTACGGATCGTTTTGAAGGTACTAGTGATACGATTGCTCCTTTGATGCTAATCAAACTAGAACGAAGTCATAGGACTCATAATCGCATCTTTCTTTGACGATTTGAGAGAACCAATGAAACAATAAGAAAGTCTCCATAAATCAAGACTTGTGTGAGATGTACGCATCGTTTTTAACGCGGTAGTCATGGGATTGCTCCTTTTTATGCTAATCAAATTAGAACGAAGTAATAGGACTCCCAATCACCTCTTTCTTTGACAATTTTAGAGAACCAATGAAACAATAAGAATGTCTCCTTAAATGAAGACTTGTGTGAGATGTACGCATCGTTTTTATCGCGATTGTCATGAGATTGCTACTTTTGATGCTAATCAAACTAGAACGAAGTTATAGGACTCCTAATCACCTCTTTCTTTGACAATTTTAGAGAACCAATGAAACAATAAGGTCTCCTTAAATAAAGACTTGTGTGAGATGTACGCATCGTTTTGAACGCGATAGTCATAGTATTGCTCCTTTTGATACTAATCAAACTAGAACGAAGTTGTAGGACTCTTAATCACCTCTTTGTTTGACAATTTTAGGGAATCAATGAAACAATAAGAAGGTCTCCCTAAATGAAGACTTGTGTGAGATGTACACATGGTCTTGAACGCGATAATCATGGGTTTCTTTTTTGACGCTAATCAAACTAGAACGAAAAAATACAACTCTTAATCACCTCTGTCTTTGTAAATTTAAAACAACTAATGAAACAATATGAAGGTCTATTGCCAAGTCCCTCTTGGCTCAATGGTAAAACAACTACTCAAAAGGCTTTGAGTCCAAGAGGTCTTGGGATCCATTCCTGCCCAAGGCAGTAATGTTAAGATTTCAGCTTGAATTGGCAAAACAAATAAATATGAAGGTCTCCCTAAATAAATTCTTGTGTGAGATCTATGCATCGTTTTGGACACGTAAGTGATGGGATTGCTCTTTTTGATGCTAATTTCAACTACAACGAAGTAATAGGACTCATAATCACCTATATTTTGAAAATTTTAGAAAACTAGTGAAAAAATAAGGTGCCCCTAATTGAAGGCTTATCTGAGATGTACGGATCGTTGTGAAGGCACTAGTGATATGATTGCTCCTTTTGATGCTAATCAAACTAGAACGATGTCATAGGACTCATAATCACATCTTTCTTTGACAATTTGAGAGAACAAATGAAATAATAAGAAGTTCTCCCTAAATCAAGACTTGTGTGTGATGTACACATCGTTTTTGACGCGATAGTCATGGGATTGCTCCTTTTGATGCTAATCAAATTATAACGAAGTAATAGGACACTTAATAACCTCTTTCTTTGACAATTCTAGAGAACCAATGAAATAATAAGAAGGCAGAGTAAATGAAGACTTGTGTGAGATGTATACATCGTTTTGAACGCGATAGTCATGGGATTGCTAATTTTAATGATAATCAAACTAGAATTAAGTTATAGGTCTCCTAATCACCTCTTTCTTTGACAATTTTAGGGAACCAATGAAACAATAAGAAGGTCTCTCTAAATGAAGACTTGTGTGAGGTCTACGCATCATTTTGGGAGTGATAGTGATGGGATTGCTCCTTTTGATGCTAATTTTAACTAGAACGAAGTAATAGGACTCATAATCACCTACATTTTGACAATTTGAGAGAACTAATGAAACAATAAGAATTTCTCCCTAAATGAAGACTTGTGTAAGATGTACGGATCGTTTTGAAGGTACTATTGATACGATTGCTCCTTTGATGCTAATCAAACTAGAACGAAGTCATAGGACTCATAATCGCATCTTTCTTTGACAATTTGAGAGAACCAATGAAACAATAAGAAAGTCTCCATAAATCAAGACTTGTGTGAGATGTACGCATCGTTTTTAACGCGATAGTCATGTGATTGCTCCTTTTTATGCTAATCAAATTAGAACGAAGTAATAGGACTCCCAATCACCTCTTTCTTTGACAATTTTAGAGAACCAGTGCAATAATAATGTCTCCTTAAATGAAGACTTGTGTGAGATGTACGCATCGTTTTTATCGCGATTGTCATGAGATTGCTACTTTTGATGCTAATCAAACTAGAACGAAGTTATAGGACTCCTAATCACCTCTTTCTTTGACAATTTTAGAGAACCAATGAAACAATAAGGTCTCCTTAAATAAAAACTTGTGTGAGATGTACGCATCGTTTTGAACGCGATAGTCATAGTCAGAGGAGGAAGAGGAGGAAGAGGATCCCAAAGAGGAATTTCCACCTCACTCTACTAGTGCTGAGATGTACGAGGCAGTCTACGACAGTAATGTGGAGCTACATGGTCGAGTCGGAGAGCTCGAAGAAACCATCCAGCAGCGGGACGAGACTATCGAAGAGATGGATAGTGAGCTAGGAGAAGCACAGTGGAAGCTAATTCACGTAGAGAATGATCGAGATGAGGCCCGAGCCTAGCTAGCAAAGCTGAAACAAGACATCCAAGAGGAGTCGACGAAGCGTGCTAGAGCGGAGGAAACAAGCTTGAGGGCTATTCCACGAGCCAATCGAGCTGAAGACGAGGCTGAAGCCAAGAGGGCCAAGCTGAGGGAAACAAAATACACATTCCATACGGCCATAGATAGGGCCCAGGATTGTGTTTTCAATACCAAGCTCAGTTCTAAGGTCTAACATGGTACGTGGTGGACCGAAGGACAGCGTTTCGGGTGATGGAGGAAGAACACTGAGAGGCTGTGCGACGTCTTAACATGCCTAGACAATAGAGCTTTTAATTATGTGTTTCTTTTTGTAATAAATAAATGTTAATCCCATGATTTGAAATAAGAATGGGATGAGTTAATAATTTAATCCTGTAACTTGTTCCAGTTCAGGAAAGATTATGTAAAATAGCAGAGATGTTATCTATCCTATGTTTTCTTTAAACAACGAGTAATGAATAAAAGAAGTTATTGATATGCTATGTGTTCTATACGAACTGAGTTATTTAACTGTTAAGTAAAGACTTGAATACTTAAGAATTGAATAAAGGATCTAATAATAATATTTCTTAACAGAAAATGCCTCCTAAAAGAAGACTTACACGTCAATACCCCGAGGGTTCGACGAACAACAACAATAACGATGGAACAAACCCCAACTCGGTTCAACAGTTGGTGAACTTACTGACGAGGGGGGGTGGCACTTGCAAATCAGCCGCAAGTGAAGGGTACTGCATTTAAAGAGTTTAAGGCAGTAGGACAGCCGGATTTCAAGGGATCGGTAAACTATATAGATGCCCAGATGTGGGTAATGGAAATGGAGAAGGTCTTCGATGTTGCTAGAGTCGGTGAAGACCAGAAGACGACATTTGCGACTTTCATGTTGAAATCGGATGCTAGTTTCTGGTGGCAAGCCAACAAGACCAGAGAGGGTGAAGGAGTGATACCGTGAGAGCGTTTCAAAGAGATGTTCTTTGAAATGTACTTTCCTGTTAGCTCACAGGACCAGATGGAGGTCCAGTTTCTAGAGCTGAAACAGGGAGGGATTGTGACGCCCCCAAATATCAAGAGTATACAATCGAATAAGTATTGTATAACTGAAGTAATACTTAAAAGAATTGTAATATCTCACACGAAAATCTCAACTTGAATAAACAAGGATAAGAACTTGCTCAATGTAAAAGTAAGATTTGAGTTTAGGAAACTTGCAAAATATTAAATAAGTTCAAGGATAGGAAACTTGCCTCTTGCACAAGCTACAATTTATAATTCACGTTCTTTATTAAATCCTACATATCAATACGTTCACAATACACATAAATTAATAACTCAACATACGTATCGAATCACACACATCGGTCTTAAGCACGTTATTGGACTATAAAATTAACGATTCAAGTCATGTAATTAACTTATTAATTACTCACGTAATATAAGTTATTAACCTCTTATTATAAATTTAATCATGTCTTCATGTTTATTACATTAGGTTACAATTACATTTCCTGGACTTGAACAATTAAAATCTTATTTCTGGGCAAAATTGAAAGTAGTATGCATACAAGCCAATCATGTATGATGATAAAGCATATACTTTGGAGGCAATCTTATTTATTTATTAATAAAAATATTCATTTATTAAAGGCATTTAATTATCTACATGGTGCTGTTTTTATAATATGTAAATAACCCATAGTTTTAAGCAATGCTTTTAGAATCATGATGATGATCATGCCAATGAGATCTAAATTCTTAGAAAGCTCTAAAACTAAAATAGTTCCTAATCATGGGATTACTAAAAAGGGGATTAGTAAATCCGGATAGATTAGTACATATGTTGCTTGCTCATTAGATGAGGATGATTGATCTCATAATCATTTGTGTGGAGACACTAAAGCAAGTATGTAGGTGCTTATTGGAGAATAAGTTCACTGAACGTGACTCGCTATGGAATACCTAATGGAGTTTTACTCGCCTGTCAATAGGAATTCCTAATGTGATAGTAGTACAAGTGATCCTTGGACTTGAGATCATCATAGTATCTTGTATGTAATGAATTATACTTTGACTTATTCCTTAAAGCCCTTTAGGGTATATAAAAGGGTATGCTTGGGTATAATGAGTTACATATGGAGACAATGAATGATCAATAAAGAATCTACCACCTCTAGTAAAGGAGGAGATATGTCCTATGTGATTCGTTAAATGACAACCCAGGAATCCTTGGCCAAGGTAAAATGAAATTAGAAAGGAGTTTCTAATTTACATTATTTGGAGTTGTGCATTTTCTAATCGAAATACATATAATTAAATAAAATAAGACTTGACAGTAAATTCATGTCTTATATTTAATTGGGACATTGTATGGTGGAAGGATTGAATTGTATGGTAACTATTTACTCACAGGTTCTTTTATGATTAATGTTGAAATCTATATTATCTGGAAAGTCGTTGATCGCTAGGGAGGCTTATCCCTATTGTAGAATAAATATTATTTATTTAAATAGATTATTAGTTTAATTTATTTATTTAAATAAGATTAGAATTGTTCTAATTGATTTATTCACAACCGGTTTAATATGGAGAACCTAAAGGGTCACACCATAAAAGGAAGAATAATTATTTAAGAAGGTAATGGCATAATCGTAATAATGCATTAAGTGAAATTAATTTAATCTATGGTGATAGAATAAATTAAATAGCTTAATATTTATTATTTAATATTTTGGAAATATTAAATATAAATTAATAAGAGGAGTCTTATTAATATTATTATAATTTTAATTTCTAAAGGAGTTTAGTAATTAATTTAATATTAGTACTCTCATTTATTCCTAATAAGATTAGGAGATAAATTAATTAAATGAATTTAATTAATTATTTCCCATGTGGTGGGAAGCCTAAATTAATTAAAGGAGTTTAATTAATTAAAAGAAATCCCATGTCTAATAGGATTAGAAGGGTTGACCAATATCTATATAAGAGGATTCTTATAATAGATATTACTTGATGCAATTTCAATTGTTGGAGAGTACTCCTTCTCTATAGAGGATATAAAACTAAGCCAACCACCCTCCTTCTTGATAATTCATCTTCCTTGGTGGATCACCTCTAGAGGCCAAACACTTGGGTGGCTAACGTTGATCAAAGGAAGGAATCTAATCTGGAAATTCAAGGAGATCACGAAGAACAAGGAGTTGAACTAGTACCTGTGGAAGCTTCGTTCTACAAGGGTATGATTCCATAACTTCTTATTTATCGTTTTAAATTAATAATTTGCATAAAGGATGATCCGGGTAATGGTTTTGTAGAAATTTTTTTAAACTCTGATATACCATGCTTCCGCTAATTTTTGCAATTTGATTGCGTCACGATTTCGTACAAACCCAATAGTGGCATCAGAGCCAAACTTTTATGCAATTATTAATTTATTTTTGATTTCATATACATATGGGTATATATTTAAAATAATTTATTGGGCATAATTTTATTGTATAAAATTATTTTTTTTAAGAAAAAAAAAATGACGTTTTTTTTTTTTTTTTTTTTTTGGAACGAATCACAAATTTTTTTTTTCGGTGCTAATCTTGAATTCTGCAAAGAAAATGTGTTGTCTCTTTCTTACTCCAAAAAGAATGTGACCCATCAGGAAAGGACTCTTTTAATAAACCTGCAGGACTCTTTTAATAAACCTGCAGGACTCTTTTAATAAAAGAAGGTGACTTCTTTTTAAAAAAATAAATATGATATATTTATATATTATATTCTAAATAATTTTATAATTAAAATAAAGAGTTTATTTTAATCTTGAAATTGGATTTCATGCAATTTAAAATTGCCCATTAAATGATACTCATATATATATGGAATGTTTTAATTCATGAGATGAATATTTATTTATTGATATATATGGTGATATGTATGATAATAAATGGGGATTGATTATGGACTATTTGACCAATGTGATTGGATTTTATTTTAGTTGAATGCTTGAATGAATGGATTTTATTAAATGGGGTCTGTGTACCTCGTCTTCTCTAAAAAAAAAATTTATGATGCAAAATTCTATCTCCCTCCTATGTACTTCCCTTGACTGCTGATCAAGGTTTCTATTTAAATTAAATAGTTTAATGTAATAGAAATAGTTAGAATTATCTTGAAAAAATTGGAGACCAAGAAGCAAGGAGCGCGTGAAGACCCGTTTGTATAGAGCCCGGGTTTAAATGTAATAGTTATATTTACATTTAAATTCTTGCACTCCTAGGTTTGACCTTTTGGTTCACTTGGTGGCTCTAGTGAACCAAACTAGAATAAAAGTCCATAATCAATCTGGGTAGAATATAGTATTCTATATTGCATGCTAAATATTATATATATTATATTTTATGCAAACATGCTTCGCATGTTTAATAAAATGACGCGTATTTTATATATATATGTGCATGCACGCTAAACAAGATGAGACAAATAATAACAAATCCCTCAAAGAAATAATATTAAGTCCGAAGCGTTCAAATGATATTTGGAATATCGAACGTCGCCTTCTAGCATGATAAATTAATAGAGTATTAAATATTTAATATGAGCTTGTTGTGCTATCCACAAGGCGAGTATTGCATATTTAAGATGTTAATTAATCACATTTGATGCTTATCAAGAAAATTGAACGATCTAGTCTTGTTGTGCTATCCACATGGACGAACATTTTTCTTTTTTGAATTTATAGAAGTGCTAGGCTGGACTTAACTTAAATCGTTTTAGTTCGGATGTGCACACACTTGACCCTTATGATTTAAGAGGCAAAATAAAAGGAGTTATATAGTGATGTAATTGACAAGAGTTCTCTACCTATTTATTTGTATATCGCTTGTTGTGCTATCCACAAGGTTATATACATTTGAAATGAGATCCTTATTCTCACTAGCAAATCTTTAATTAGATGTTGCCGAACTATATAAGTGAGGGTAATATAGTTTGATAAAAATAGTGGGAGATACCAATTTAAAATAAAGACCTAAATTTATTTTGGTATGCAAAATTAATAAAATGAATGTTTGCTAAAATGTTGTTTTTCACATGCAAAATTTTAAAAATGTCAAAATCACTAATTACACTGCGAAGCATACTTGATGCTAATAAGCTTACCGGGCCGAATTATACGGACTGGCTAAGAAATCTGAGAATAGTTCTCACTGCTGAAAAGATTTCTTATGTCCTAAACTCACCTGTCCCTGGAACTGTTCCAGAAACAGCCTCTAAGGAAGAGATTGCCACCATTGTAAAGTGGCAAGATGATGCATCTGTGGCTCAATGCATCATGCTCGCATCCATGAATAACGAGCTTCAGCGTCAGCACGAAAACATGGATGCTCCTACTATGTTGATTCACCTCAAGGAGTTGTATGGTGAACAAAGTAGGACTGCTAGATATGAGATATCTAAGGAGCTCTTCCGATCTCGGATGACCAAGGGCAAAGTGAACATAAAGGAACAAAAGAAATCTGATCCAGCTAGCAAAGGAATGTGCTTCCATTGCAACCAGCCGGGTCATTGGAAGAGGAACTGCAAGAAGTTTCTGGCAAAGAAGAAGCTTGGAGAAGCTTCGACTTCCAATCAAGGTTTGTTCATGATTGAAATTAATTTTTCAGAAAGTCAAAATTCTACTTGGGTATTGGATACCGGCTGTGGTTCTCACATATGTAATAATGTGAAGGGACTGGTCAGAAGTAGAAAGCTGAACAATGATGAGGTGATCCTACGAGTGGGGAATGGAGCAAAGGTTGCTGCATTAGCTGTAGGAACTTATTATTTAGCAATGCCTTCGGGCAAGTCCATTTATCTTAATAATTGTTATTATGTTCCGAATATTATTAAAAATATTATTTCAATTTCTGTATTGGATATGGAAGGATTTAACGTTGTTATAAAGAACAATAGTTGTTCTATTTATAAAGACGATATTTTATATGGTGTTGGAAATTTGCGAAATGGACTTTATACACTTGACTTACAAGAAAATATTTTTCAAATTGAACAAACTAAGAAAAGGAAAAGAGATGATATTAATTATACCTACATGTGGCACTGTAGACTCGGTCATATCAATGAAACAAGATTATTCAAGTTGCATAAAGATGGGCTCTTTGAGTTATCTGATTATGAATCATATCCAACTTGTGAATCTTGTCTCATGGGTAAAATGACTAAATCTCCTTTTAGTGGAAAAGGAGAAAGAGTTACATAGTTGTTGGCATTGATTCACACAGACGTTTGTGGACCTATACAACAAGTGCACGGGGTGGGTATTCTTATTTTATTACTTTCACTGATGATCACTCAAGATTTGGATATGTGTATTTAATGAAATACAAGTCAGAATCATTTGAAAAATTCAAAGAGTTCAGAAGTGAAGTGGAGAAACAAACGGGCAAGAGTATAAAGATACTTCGATCAGATTGAGGTGGAGAATACTTAAGCGGTGAGTTTCTCAATTATCTCAAAGAAAATGGTATAATCTCACAATGAACTCCTCTAGGTACACCACAGTTAAATGGAGTATCTGAAAGGAGAAATCGAACACTGTTGGACATGGTTCGATCTATGATGAGTTTTACCGACCTTCCAATTTCCTTATGGGGATATGCCCTAGAAACGGCTGCATACCTACTTAACAAGGTACCTACCAAATCCGCCCCAAAGACTCCATATGAGATATGGAAGGGGAGGAAACCAAATCTTAAGCATGTTAAGACTTGGGGTTGTCCAGCTTATGTCAAAAAGTTTGAAAACGATAAGCTACAGACTAAATCTGATAAGTGTAGATTTGTGGGATACCCTAAAGAAACTTTAGGGTATTATTTCTATCATCCAACTGATCAAAAGGTGTTTGTTGCGAAACATACTGCCTTCTTGGAAAAGGATTTTATCCATGAAGGGGTCAGTGGGAGTAAGATATATCTTGAAGAAGTTCAAGACCCACAAATTACCACGGATCAAAGTCAGGTACCTGACAAAGTAGAAGAACCTACTATACCACACCCTGTTCGTAAATCTGGAAGAGTACCGAAGATACCTGAGAGATATAGATTCGTTATAGAGGATGACGATGAGGTACACATCATGAATGATGATGATCCATTGAATTACGAACAGGCTATGAGTAATAAAGACTCAGGGAAATGGCTTGAAGCTATGAAATTCGAAATGGACTCCATGTATGAAAACAAAGTATGGACTTTGATTTCACCACCTGAAGGCATTATGCCTATTGGGTGTAAATGGGTCTTTAAAAGAAAGACTGGAGCGGACGGCAAGGTAGAGACCTATAAGGCCCGACTGGTTGCAAAAGGTTTCAAACAAAGACAAGGACTTGATTATGATGAAACCTTTTCACCAGTAGCTATGCTCAAGTCCATTCGGATTTTGCTTGCGATTGCAGCTTATAACGACTATGAGATCTGGCAGATGGACGTGAAAACGGCCTTCCTCAATGGGAAACTTGAGGAAGATGTGTATATGACACAGCCAGAGGGATTTGTTTCAAAGGTTGGAATAAATCAAGTCTGTAAGCTGCAACGATCCATTTATGGATTGAAGCAAGCTTCTCGTAGATGGAACATTCGTTTTGATGAGACAATCAAAGAGTTTGATTTTATCAAAAATGACGATGAACCATGTGTGTACAAGAAGGTTAGTGGGAGCGCAATTTCATTCCTTGTATTATATGTTGATGATATATTACTAATAGGGAATGACATTCCTATGCTACAATCGATTAAAATCTGGTTATCTAAACACTTCTCCATGAAGGACTTGGGAGAAGCATCCTATATTTTGGGGATAAAGATCTATAGAGATAGATCTAAAAGGATGCTTGGTTTATCCCAAGGAACGTACATTGATGCAATGCTAAAGAGATTTAGCATGGAAGATTCCAAAAGAGGGCTCATGCCGATGAGCCATGGAATACATCTCTCCAAGAAACAGGCCCCAAAGACACCTGAGGAGAGAGACCGTATGAGTAAGATTCCTTATGCTTATGCAATAGGATCTATCATGTACGGTATGATATGTACTAGACCGGATGTTGCTCATGCACTTAGTGTAATGAGCAGATACCAGTCAAACCCTGGAGAAGAGCACTGGAAGGCAGTGAAGAATATCCTAAAGTACTTGAGAAGGACTAAAGATATTTTTCTTGTCTACGGTGGGTCTGAATTAAAACTCAAGGGATTCACAGACTCAAGTTTTTAAACAGACCAAGATGACAGTAAATCTGTTTCAGGGTATGTGTTTACCTTGAAAGATGGTGCAGTGAATTGAAAAGGTTCCAAACAACAAAAGGTTGTTGGTTTAGTGACAAAGACAAAGTATATAACTGTAAGTGAAGCTGCAAGTTGATGTTTTAGATGAAAAGTTCATTACAGAACTAGGAATAGGTCCTAAGTCTCATTTTGAATCTAAACATGTGTTGCGGCACTTTGATTAAAGAAATCATTGAAAGAGGAGAGTGTAGACTCTCAAGACAACATTGCAGATCCATTAACTAAAGCTTTAACACAACAGCAGTTTGATAGTCACTAAGAGAAGTTGGGTATGAGATACCATGGCGATTGACTTTAGTGCAAGTGGGAGATTGAAAGTAGTATGCATACAAGCCAATCATGTATGATGATAAAGCATATACTTTGGAGGCAATCTTATTTATTTATTAATAAAAATATTCATTTATTAAAGGCATTTAATTATCTACATGGTGCTGTTTTTATAATATGTAAATAACCCATAGTTTTAAGCAATGCTTTTAGAATCATGATGATGATCATGCCAATGAGATCTAAATTCTTAGAAAGCTCTAAAACTAAAATAGTTCCTAATCATGGGATTACTAAAAAGGGGATTAGTAAATCCGGATAGATTAGTACATATGTTGCTTGCTCATTAGATGAGGATGATTGATCTCATAATCATTTGTGTGGAGACACTAAAGCAAGTATGTAGGTGCTTATTGGAGAATAAGTTCACTGAACGTGACTCGCTATGGAATACCTAATGGAGTTTTACTCGCCTGTCAATAGGAATTCCTAATGTGATAGTAGTACAAGTGATCCTTGGACTTGAGATCATCATAGTATCTTGTATGTAATGAATTATATTTTGACTTATTCCTTAAAGCCCTTTAGGGTATATAAAAGGGTATGCTTGGGTATAATGAGTTACATATGGAGACAATGAATGATCAATAAAGAATCTACCACCTCTAGTAAAGGAGGAGATATGTCCTATGTGATTCGTTAAATGACAACCCAGGAATCCTTGGCCAAGGTAAAATGAAATTAGAAAGGAGTTTCTAATTTACATTATTTGGAGTTGTGCATTTTCTAATCGAAATACATATAATTAAATAAAATAAGACTTGACAGTAAATTCATGTCTTATATTTAATTGGGACATTGTATGGTGGAAGGATTGAATTGTATGGTAACTATTTACTCACAGGTTCTTTTATGATTAATGTTGAAATCTATATTATCTGAAAAGTCGTTGATCGCTAGGGAGGCTTATCCCTATTGTAGAATAAATATTATTTATTTAAATAGATTATTAGTTTAATTTATTTATTTAAATAAGATTAGAATTGTTCTAATTGATTTATTCACAACCGGTTTAATATGGAGAACCTAAAGGGTCACACCATAAAAGGAAGAATAATTATTTAAGAAGGTAATGGCATAATCGTAATAATGCATTAAGTGAAATTAATTTAATCTATGGTGATAGAATAAATTAAATAGCTTAATATTTATTATTTAATATTTTGGAAATATTAAATATAAATTAATAAGAGGAGTCTTATTAATATTATTATAATTATTATAATTTTAATTTCTAAAGGAGTTTAGTAATTAATTTAATATTAGTACTCTCATTTATTCCTAATAAGATTAGGAGACAAATTAATTAAATGAATTTAATTAATTATTTCCCAATTGGTGGGAAGCCTAAATTAATTAAAGGAGTTTAATTAATTAAAAGAAATCCCATGTCTAATAGGATTAGAAGGGTTGACCAGTATCTATATAAGAGGATTCTTATAATAGATATTACTTGATGCAATTTCAATTGTTGGAGAGTACTCCTTTTCTATAGAGGATAGAAAACTAAGCCAACCACCCTCCTTCTTGATAATTCATCTTCCTTGGTGGATCACCTCTAGAGGCCAAACACTTGGGTGGCTAACGTTGATCAAAGGAAGGAATCTAATCTGAAAATTCAAGGAGATCACGAAGAACAAGGAGTTGAACTAGTACCTGTGGAAGCTTCGTTCTACAAGGGTATGATTCCATAACTTCTTATTTATCGTTTTAAATTAATAATTTGCATAAAGGATGATCCGGGTAATGGTTTTGTAGAAATTTTTTTAAACTCTGATATACCATGCTTTCGCCAATTTTTGCAATTTGATTGCGTCACGATTTCGTACAAACCCAACAGTGACATTAGAGCCAAACTTTTATGCAATTATTAATTTATTTTTGATTTCATATACATATGGGTATATATTTAAAATAATTTATTGGGCATAATTTTATTGTATAAAATTATTTTTTTTAAGAAAAAAAAAATGACGTTTTTTTTTTTTTTTTTTTTTTTGGGACGAATCACAAATTTTTTTTTTTGGGTGCTAATCTTGAATTCTGCAAAGAAAATGTGTTGTCTCTTTCTTACTCCAAAAAGAATGTGACCCATCAGGAAAGGACTCTTTTAATAAACCTGCAGGACTCTTTTAATAAAAGAAGGTGACTTCTTTTTAAAAAAATAAATATGATATATTTATATATTATATTCTAAATAATTTTATAATTAAAATAAAGAGTTTATTTTAATCTTGAAATTGGATTTCATGCAATTTAAAATTGCCCATTAAATGATACTCATATATATATGGAATGTTTTAATTCATGAGATGAATATTTATTTATTGATATATATGGTGATATGTATGATAATAAATGGGGATTGATTATGGACTATTTGACCAATGTGATTGGATTTTATTTTAGTTGAATGCTTGAATGAATGGATTTTATTAAATGGGGTCTGTGTACCTCGTCTTCTCTAAAAAAAAAATTTCATAATGCAAAATTCTATCTCCCTCCTATGTACTTCCCCTTGACAGCTGATCAAGGTTTCTATTTAAATTAAATAGTTTAATGTAATAGAAATAGTTAGAATTATCTTGAAAAAATTGGAGACCAAGAAGCAAGGAGCGCGTGAAGACCCGTTTGTATGGAGCCCGGGTTTAAATGTAATAGTTATATTTAAATTTAAATTCTTGCACTCCTAGGTTTGACCTTTTGGTTCACTTGGTGGCTCTAGTGAACCAAACTAGAATAAAAGTCCATAATCAATCTGGGTAGAATATAGTATTCTATATTGCATGCTAAATATTATATATATTATATTTTATGCAAACATGCTTCGCATGTTTAATAAAATGACGCGTATTTTATATATATATGTGCATGCACGCTAAACAAGATGAGACAAATAATAACAAATCCCTCAAAGAAATAATATTAAGTCCGAAGCGTTCAAATGATATTTGGAATATCGAACGTCGCCTTCTAGCATGATAAATTAATAGAGTATTAAATATTTAATATGAGCTTGTTGTGCTATCCACAAGGCGAGTATTGCATATTTAAGATGTTAATTAATCACATTTGATGCTTATCAAGAAAATTGAACGATCTAGTCTTGTTGTGCTATCCACATGGACGAACATTTTTCTTTTTTGAATTTATAGAAGTGCTAGGCTGGACTTAACTTAAATCGTTTTAGTTCGGATGTGCACACACTTGACCCTTATGATTTAAGAGGCAAAATAAAAGGAGTTATATAGTGATGTAATTGACAAGAGTTGTCTACCTATTTATTTGTATATCGCTTGTTGTGCTATCCACAAGGTTATATACATTTGAAATGAGATCCTTATTCTCACTAGCAAATCTTTAATTAGATGTTGCCGAACTATATAAGTGAGGGTAATATAGTTTGATAAAAATAGTGGGAGATACCAATTTAAAATAAAGACCTAAATTTATTTTGGTATGCAAAATTAATAAAATGAATGTTTGCTAAAATGTTGTTTTTCACATGCAAAATTTTAAAAATGTCAAAATCACTAATTACACTGCGAAGCATACTTGATGCTAATAAGCTTACCGGGCCGAATTATACGGACTGGCTAAGAAATCTGAGAATAGTTCTCACTGCTGAAAAGATTTCTTATGTCCTAAACTCACCTGTCCCTGGAACTGTTCCAGAAACAGCCTCTAAGGAAGAGATTGCCACCATTGTAAAGTGGCAAGATGATGCATCTATGGCTCAATGCATCATGCTCGCATCCATGAATAACGAGCTTCAGCGTCAGCACGAAAACATGGATGCTCCTACTATGTTGATTCACCTCAAGGAGTTGTATGGTGAACAAAGTAGGACTGCTAGATATGAGATATCTAAGGAGCTCTTCCGATCTCGGATGACCAAGGGCAAAGTGAACATAAAGAAACAAAAGAAATCTGATCCAGCTATCAAAGGAATGTGCTTCCATTGCAACCAGCCGGGTCATTGGAAGAGGAACTGCAAGAAGTTTCTGGCAAAGAAGAAGCTTGGAGAAGCTTCGACTTCCAATCAAGGTTTGTTCATGATTGAAATTAATTTTTCAGAAAGTCAAAATTCTACTTGGGTATTGGATACCGGCTGTGGTTCTCACATATGTAATAATGTGAAGGGACTGGTCAGAAGTAGAAAGCTGAACAATGATGAGGTGATCCTACGAGTGGGGAATGGAGCAAAGGTTGCTGCATTAGCTGTAGGAACTTATTATTTAGCAATGCCTTCGGGCAAGTCCATTTATCTTAATAATTGTTATTATGTTCCGAATATTATTAAAAATATTATTTCAATTTCTGTATTGGATATGGAAGGATTTAACGTTGTTATAAAGAACAATAGTTGTTCTATTTATAAAGACGATATTTTATATGGTGTTGGAAATTTGCGAAATGGACTTTATACACTTGACTTACAAGAAAATATTTTTCAAATTGAACAAACTAAGAAAAGGAAAAGAGATGATATTAATTATACCTACATGTGGCACTGTAGACTCGGTCATATCAATGAAACAAGATTATTCAAGTTGCATAAAGATGGGCTCTTTGAGTTATCTGATTATGAATCATATCCAACTTGTGAATCTTGTCTCATGGGTAAAATGACTAAATCTCCTTTTAGTGGAAAAGGAGAAAGAGTTACAGAGTTGTTGGCATTGATTCACACAGACGTTTGTGGACCTATACAACAAGTGCACGGGGTGGGTATTCTTATTTTATTACTTTCACTGATGATCACTCAAGATTTGGATATGTGTATTTAATGAAATACAAGTCAGAATCATTTGAAAAATTCAAAGAGTTCAGAAGTGAAGTAGAGAAACAAACGGGCAAGAGTATAAAGATACTTCGATCAGATTGAGGTGGAGAATACTTAAGCGGTGAGTTTCTCAATTATCTCAAAGAAAATGGTATAATCTCACAATGAACTCCTCTAGGTACACCACAGTTAAATGGAGTATCTGAAAGGAGAAATCGAACAGTGTTTGACATGGTTCGATCTATGATGAGTTTTACCGACCTTCCAATTTCCTTATGGGGATATGCCCTAGAAACGGCTGCATACCTACTTAACAAGGTACCTACCAAATCCGCCCCAAAGACTCCATATGAGATATGGAAGGGGAGGAAACCAAAAGTTGTGTTCGGTGGAGCTTGAGGTTGGTTGTTAACGCTCCAGCAAGTAAGTTCGCCAACTGCTGAACGGGGTTAGCATTGACGTCGTTGTTGTTGTTCGTTGACCCTTCTTGGGCCTGTTGACGGTTAGATCGTCTCCTTGGCCGCATTTTTCTGTTAAGAAATACGCTTATTAGATCTTTATTCAATTCTCTAAATATCCAAGGCTTAACTTAAAAATTTAGACACAATCAGTCAACACATTATCTCAAATAAACTCTGATATTTTATTAAATCAAAAGTTTTAACATAACACGATAGCATCACTGCTATTTACATCAACTATCCCGAGATAAAGAATCTACAGGATTTAAAACATAAAATATTCATCTGTTTATAAACACATTGGAATTTACATTATTAGCTACCAGATAGGTTTCACAAAATCAAATGTTCCTATCACTGCCCATTAAGGCGACGAACAGCTTTGCCACGCTCTTCTTCCATAATCCGGGACATCGTCTTGCGATCTAGCATGTATGACGGTGGTCCTTCGAATTGAATTGGGTACCTCATAACCCGATCTTGGGCTTCATCAATTGCATATTGAAATGTAGAGTATGTCTCCTCAAGCTTGGCCTTCTTCGCCCGACAGTTGTCTTCTGCGAGATCTGCTCGTCGTGATTCCTTTACCCAGGCCTCCTCTGCTATAGCCAGCCTTGTTGATTTCTCTTTTAGTTCATTATTCAATTCCTCTATTTCCTCTGACTTCTGCTCGGTTTGGCCCTTCTCGTGAGCCAAATCCCACTCTACATTTCCCAACCGTGTGTGAAGAGCCTCAACCTCTCCATCCCTCAGCTCGATGGTAGACTGTTGAGTAACCGATCTCTCCCTCAGCTCCTGAACAGTCTCCCTCAGCTCCTGGACAGTATCACGTAACTCTATGTTACAGTCATACGGTTCATCATACATCTCGGCACTGATAGAGCTCGGTGGGAACTCTTCAGGGTCTTCCTCCTCCTCTTTGGCTACCTCAGCCGAAACCTCAATCTCCTCAGGGTCTTCCTCAGAGTCCTCCTCTGAATCAGACACCGGCACATGCTCCTGACCAATAACTGTGATCAAGCGTGATGGCTCTCGTCGGACTAACTGCTCCCAGACTACGTGAATATCTCGGGGCTCCTCCTCTCTATTCTCTAGGGGTACAAGGTCCCTGGACTGACTAGGTTCTCCAGCATCCGTCATCCTGACAAATAAAATTTTAAGTCTTAGTTATTACGTGATGCAAATCAATTCTCGAGTATATAAGTATAAGCACATAGCACATAAGATAAGTTATTATCTTTCTTAGAACTCGATAAGAGTTATCATTACTAAGTTCTCGATCTCTAAAAGGCTACTATCCTAAGGTTTTCCCCCACCTAAGGTTCATAACCTACAGCTCTGATACCAACCTGTGACACCCACAAATCCGGGTACTTCAATTTCCATGGGACTTGGTGTTCACTGTACAAATATCATCTATCTATCTACCCATAATAAATTCAAACCATGTAATAAATAGAAGTAATCCTCCCCTTATGGGGTTACAACATCTGAAAAATAAATACATCAATCCCAGGTCGTATTTAACCTTAAATCTCAAATGCGAAAACATAAACAATTAAATAAGTCTTACACAACTTTAATATAAGTCTAAAACATAAACACAAAAGGTAAACAACAAGTCTTCATCACTTGTTGACCTTGCCCTTGCCTTTGCTAGTAGAAGGCTCGTCGGACCTTTCGTTCTTAACTGAAATGTTATTATTACGCAAGAGTGAGCACGATTGCCCACAAGTATAATAATATGACAACAATATAATAACATGCGAGTGAATCAAAGACATCTGAATAAAGAAACTCAACTTTTGACTCAAGAATGAATAACAACAATCAAAATAACATCTGAGGGTCATAAGACCTCGAACTATGTCCTAGGTTGTAAAGTGTTTAAACTTTAAACCTTTAACAGCCATAAGACTATGGACTCTACTTCTCGTACTTAGGGGGATCAGCCCTTAGTACCATACTGTGCACAATATAAGTTATTAACCTATTATTATATGTTTAATCTTGTCTTCATGTTTATTACATTAGGATACAATTATATTTCCTGGACTTGAACAATTAAAATCTTATTTCTAGGCAAAATCTGCCAAGTGGCACTGCAGCTCCACCATTTGGACTAAAAATGGCGCTGCAGCTCCACTGGCGCTGTAACTCGGACTTTAAGCTTAAGTCTGGCGATGCAGCTCCACTGGCGCTGCAACCCCAATCTTAGGCTTAAAACTGGCACTGCAGCACCACTGGCGCTGCCACTCCACTCTTAGGCTTAAAGCCGGCGCTGTAGCTCCACTGGCGCTGCAGCCCCTCTTAGGCTTATAGTTGGCGCTGCAGCTCCACACGCCATTTTCAAAATATGCAGTTCACGAATAACAGAGAACCAGACCCATAATTCACCGTTTAATGCTACCACAATAATTTAATTGCTACCCATGAAGTATGAACTTCACAGAAACACTATACAACATTTCTAGCATGATCTTAGCATTCTAAATCATGTAATCACACAATCCAAGGCATCTAATTTCACTGTTTTCATACTTTATAATGTTTTGAAAGAAATACAAGAAATTTAACGTTACGAATTCGTTATAAGACCGAATCCGTTCGTTTAACTTCCATTTTGTTCGTTTAAACGTTCACAATCACATTCAATCGTCAATTTAAAGTTAAACCATCGATTCATGGCATAAAATTTGTACGTAAGGGTCGTATGACCATATATATAACTTTTCTACTCCTGTGACTTTTGTGAAATCAAATCAAGCATAATTGTATGAAATTTATTACTTTAAATCATGCATACATGGTATAAAACATGTTATGATCATATAATAACACATATAAAACCATATCATGCATTAATCATCAAATTAGTCATTCATAGAGAACTTTTTAAGAATACGTTAATGGAAACTATAAGAACTTGAATTTAAAAACGTAGGAGAAAGAATTATCCTTGCTAGTTAGTGATGATGATGCAACTAAATTCTTCAATCTCTTCTCTAACTAATTCTCAAGTCTTTTCTCTGAATTTCTCTCTTTTACTCTCTGTGTTTTCTCTCTACTTTCTTAACTGATGAATACAATATATGATATATGATATACCACTAATATGATATACGTATATAATAGTGGTGTCATGGGTCGTCCGTTAATCCCATAATGGGTTAACTGACCCCAACCCCCAATAAGGCTTTGTTTGCTTGTTCCTTATTCCCCCTTTTCCATTTAATTTAATTAAAGCTTTATAATATAGTTTTAATGTCACACCCAATTAAATTAAATAATGTTATTTAAATCACTTAAAAATAGCATAAATTCATATTAAATCACATAGTCACATAATTAAAATTCTCATTAATTAATTTTGCCAAATTATTAAATCTCTAATTAATTATTTAAATTAATTAGAATAATATTATGCTTATTAATTAATAATCAAATAAGCTCAATTAAATACATACTTTGAATATAAAAAAATTCACCACATTAATTTAGCTAATGTGACACATATAATTAAATTAATCTACCACAATTTCATCAACTAATTATTTAACTCAATAATTAAATCATCGAAAAAGATTTATTTAATTCAATAAATATTCAAATTAAATTACAAAAATCTTTTTCGTCACATCTTTTCCCCTTTAAAAGGATTCTGTCCCCAGAATCACGGTTCAATTAAATTTCGTCCCGTTACATTATTCTCCCCCCTTATAAAGATTCTATCCCCAGAATCGCATACACATAAATTAAGTAAATAAATATGGGTAATTCTTCATCATATACTCTTCGAGTTCCCACGTAGCTTCTTCAGCATTGTGGTTCCTCCAAATTACCTTAACAGAAGATATAACTTTGTTTCTGTGGACTTGCTCTTTCCTGTCAACAATATGAACAGGAATTTCTTCATAGGATAAGTCTTTTTCAAAATGTAGGGGTTCATATTCAATCACATGCTTGTGATCGGGTTTGTAGGGTCGTAAAACTGAAACATGGAAGATGTTGTGGACATTCTCGAGCGCCGGAGGTAAGGCTACCTCATACGCAACTTATCCAATCCTTCGCAGTACCTCAAAGGGTCCAATGAACCTCGGGCTCAATTTCCCTTTCTTTCCGAATATGATTTTCCCTTTCCAGGGAGAGACTTTCAAAAACACATAGCTACCCGATTCAAACTCAATGTTCTTACGGTGTGGATCGACGTATTTCTTTTGCCCATCCTGGGCTGCTACCAGTCTTGTTTTGATCACTTTGACTATCTCTGCTGTCTACTGTACCAGTTCTGGACCTAGTAGTTGTCTCTCGCCAACTTCATCCCAGTATAGTGGAGTTCTGCATTTTCTTTCGTACAACGCTTCGTAAGGCGACATGCCAATACTAGCGTGGTAACTGTTGTTGTAACCAAATTCCACAAGCAGTAGGTGATCATCCCAATTTCCTTTAAAATCCATGATGCATGCTCTCAACATATCTTCCAATGTCTGGATCGTTCTTTCACTCTGCCCGTCTGTCTGAGGGTGATAAGCCGTACTCATTCTCAACTGTGTCCCCATGCATTCATGTAGTCGCTTTCAGAAGTTCGATGTGAAGCGCAGATATCTGTCGAAAATAATTGATACTGGAACTCCGTGCATCGAAACAATCTCTTTCACATATAACCTTGCCAACTGGTCTAAGTTGAATCTGATTTTGATCGGAAGGAAGTGTGCGGATTTCGTTAGTCGGTCAACGATAACCCATACTGCATCGTAGCCTTTCTGAATCGTCAGAAGGCCAACCACAAAATCCATCGTAATGTGTTCCTTTTTCCATTCTGGGATTTTCAGGGGTTGTAGCAAACCACTCGGTCTCTGATGTTCTGCTTTCACTTTCTGACAGGTTAGATACTTTGCAACACACTCAGCAACATCTCGTTTCAAATTCGGCCACTAGAAGTGTTGTCAAAGATCCTAGTACATCCTGGTACTACTGGGGTGAATCGAATACCGTGAGCTATGAGCCTCACTCAAAATGTCATCCTTAATCTCTGGCACTGACGGTACCCACACTCTGTTCTCAAATCTCTGTAGTCCCTCACTGTCTATCTTGAATCTCAGTTCGGTTCCTTCAGATATCTTTTTCTTTACCTTCTCACATTCTTCGTCCTGAAGTTGGGCTTCCTTAACTTGATCCAATAGGGTTGTACCAACTTGCATCTGAAACAACTTCTCGTCCATCTCCATCTGATACTTCACTTCTAATTCCAGTTTTTCCATTGCTGAAATTAGCTCCTCCTGAGCAGTCAACATCATCAATTTCTCCCGACCCTTTCTGCTTAAGGCGTCAGCAACCACATTAGCCTTACCCGGATGGTATAAAATTTCACAGTCATAGTCTTTAATTAGCTCTAGCCACCTTCTCTGGCGCATATTCAAGTCTTTTTGTGTAAAAATATATTTCAGATTCTTGTGGTCTGTATATATTTCACACTTCTCCCCATAGAGATAGTGTCTCCAAATTTTCAAAGCAAATACCACTGCAGCTAACTCCAAGTCATGGGTCGGATATCCCTTCTCATAATCTTTTAATTGTCGTGACGCATATGCAATGACTGTAATACCCGAGAATTTCCATATATTATTAAATAATTATATTAATGAAAATGAGAATTTATTTGAATATAAATGATTTTGTGTTATGAGATGAATTAATTCAATTATATATAATTGAATAATTATAATAATTGAGAAATTGGTGGAGTTTGTGATAAACTCGTTGATTGCCTTGTGTGGCACAGTGACGTAATATAAGAATGATTATATTAATTAAAGCGAACAATTAATCTATATTAATTGTTAATCGAAGAATATTAATTAACTGTTATAAAATACTAATGAGGATTGATTAATAATATGTGATTATTATTATTGCAAGAAACATAATAATAATGAGCAACGTGTTTATAAATATAATAAGATTTATATCAAAGTGGTGATTAATCATATAAGGGTTAATTAAATTGTTATGGAGGTTCACAATTATATTGATTGATGTAGGATATGTGTATATTATTAATTAATATTCAATTTATAAGATGAGAAATTATATGTGCAAGCATGCGAATTAAATGTGTAGCACATATTAGCTGACTATGTATTATGTGAAGTGTAATATGACACTATTATATGGTAAGGCTTATTAAACCATGTGAGCTACTTGATTAATAACTTGTGTGACAATAAATATGTGGGTATACATTGTATAATATATCCTGAACATATTGTAAGCAATTAGTTTTAATAAAGGAGACAGTGTAATGTGTTAACATCTGATTAGATTATATCCGGTATTAACAAAATGTACATGGATTATACGTGTCAATTTACACTTACTACAGTATATGAATTATTGTGACATTTCAATTAAAGACCTAAGTGTCTAAATATGTGTGTGTATATAACCTAAGTATTAACACTAGTTTGTTTACAAATTGGAAATGCTGAGATTTTTATGCCTTGTCTCATATTAATAAGACACAAACCTTGTACACGTAAAACACTCATGAAGCTAGCCTACTCCTACATTCTCAAACTCAGCATTCTAGCTAATCATGATACGGGGAGTGGGCACAACAGTGTTCTTCAACCACTCTACCAACTCTTCCTTAGTTGATATACAAAGCTTCAATCTAGTGGTTCAATTTAATGGACAATTGCATTGTCTGTGTAAGGATTCTTCTATAAATAGCAGCCATGTTTCTTCGTTTTCAATTTGCTGAGAGTTTGCAAAAGTGGTGAGTGAAAGCAATATACATATATCAGTAGGAGAAGTTGGATTAGCAGCAAACTATATTGGAATCCTAGCAGAGGTATAATCCCTCTTCCTTTGTTCTTCATTTTCGTTTTCTGTTTTCGAAGTTTCCTTCAAATTTTTGATTATGCCAAATTGGTTCATGATTGGTTTATAGAACCCTTATATTGTTGTTATATGAACATCCATACGTGATGGAACCACTATATAGCTTTCTTGACTTTCATTTCCATTGTTGCTCTGTAATTTATGTAAAGCATGGAATTCGTGAAATTAGTTGGAGTTCATCAAATTGGGAATTGTTTGGGCGATTGACTGTTATATAAGCATATATATGTGTTAGTAAGTTAAAAAGGTTAGTCTAATAGCATATGGGTATGTCGAGATCGATAAAATGGGAGGTTTTGGGTCGGTTTCGCTGCAGTCTGAACTGCAGGAACTGTCCCCACGCCGCAGCGCCGCAGCCAGCGCCGCAGCGCCGAAGCCCGCGCCGCAGCCCCACCCACGCCACAGCCCGCGCCGCAGCGCCAGAGTATGCTGCTGTTGCCGCGCCGCAGCGCCGGCCTCTGTGTTCAGTTTTCTGCATTCTGCAACAAAACTGTTATGTACTAATTGGTTGATTTTTGTTTAAACAAGCATGGAAGCATGATTAGTACATATATATAAACCTAATGAGGTAATGTAAGCATGTTTTAGTGTATTGGCCTGCATGGTTAACAAAACGACATGAAGCTCGGAAACGAACTTAAAATTTCATAAACAATCATTAACATTATAAAGCATGTTTACATACTGACCTTGCAAGCACGTTAGTACCACCTAGAGACACATGAAGTGCATGTTAGCTTATCTATATTGGTTCCGTAATAAAATATGAACGTGTGAACCTAACTAGTGCTCATTCCTAACAAAAATATAAGTTTGAAGGTGGATATGATCATGTAAATGCTATATAGTCATTTTGATGTTATGAGCATGTTTAGATAACTTTGAAATATATGAATGAAGCCTTAACTTGTGTTTATATAGTTCGTAAGGAAGCATGAACATGTTAGGCTCTATTAGTAAGATTCACTAATAGAAATACAAGCCTTGCACTTGAGCATTAACACGATACGTGGAGATTTAAATTCTGATATTTATGGACACATGTGATAGTACTCTTGGACTCATTCATGTGTCATGCATATATATATACCATGATTGGTTGCCGTGATTAAAGTTTAGCATAAACAAAGCATGTTTTCAAGATAATAACAATGCTAGCTACATATATGCAATACGAGTACTCATGAGCATGACTAATACAAGTTATATGAATATCTTATGTGTTTAAAAACGACCATGTTAGACCATATGAGTCTGTGTCCTTGAATGGCTTTAAGTATTAACTTAAGAACCTATACCATGTACGATTGGATTTGGAAAAGTTATACAAGCATGTAAAGTATCCTTTAAATATGAATACATGCTACGTGATATTATATGATGTTACTTGAACCCGATTTTGACGGTTAACTTAAGGAGATGCCGTAACTTGCTAAAATGAAATATATTTAGTATTGATTGTGGTCTTATGTGATATTAATAATATGCAAGCATGTTTGCTAATTGTTGAGATCTTATATAATATGAGAATGCGTTTAAACTCTAAAGAAGGAACGTTAAGGATAGAAATTATATTCTATATAACTGTGTAGCTAGGTAAAACTTACCTTATGTGTTGATCGTATATTCAAAGAGAAAATGTGAAGTTAAATTATATGACTAATGAATATCATATATATACGTAACTGTATTACGATAGGAATTCGAAAGTGTTGATTGCTTTTCGTGGATAAACTACGCTAAAGGCAAGTTCTCTTACTTACACTCTTTTAAAGTGCAAGTATCCTAACCGACGCATTTACTTTATGCAAGGAAAGCTATGATTGTGAAAGTTTCCTAACTTATACTCTTTTACTATGCAAGTATCCTATCTTGTGTATTGCGAACTAGTTTCCTATTTAATCGGTTGAATTGAATTAGCATACTTGAACTCTTATTTCATTAAAGCTATTATTCATGTTGAACTTAGTATTGTTCTTGAATATTGTGAAAGTGTCTATGCCATTTGATTCGGCTGGACTTATGTTATTGAAAAGCAACCCAAACTAATTGATTGGTGCGGGATCTTGTATTTGACTCAGAAGAACAACCTTCTTTGAAGGGAATATATAATTGTCGGAGAACCGACATGTACACTTAAGTATGATTGATTGTTATGCATAACAAGGATACTTTAGGCTGATCACCCGTTGTACCTGTTTTTGTTGGATTTTCAGTTTATTACTGTCAATTCTAGTAGAAGTTCATAGTTCGTAGTGACTACTCAGTATTCAATTATTTGAAATCTTGAATTGACTTATTATTGAATCATATTGATATTATCCTGTCCTTAGCGACTGTTATTGAGAACTGTTGATATTCTTGTTATTCTTGAACTATCAAATCTTGCTATACCCTTTCGAGAATTGAGAATCTTATTATTCACCCTTATTGTATATTACTTGTTGGGCAATTTGTGCTCATTCTTGCTTTCCCTAAAACATTTCAGTTAAGGCAGAGCATGGCGAACCTTCGGGCATTGATAAGGGCAAGGGCAAGGCTACCAACTAGCTTATGTCTGTTATGTTTCAAATATATTAATATTGTGTGAAGATGATGTAGTAAGACTGGATTTGTTTATGTTTAAGCTTAAGTTAGATTATATAACAAGTCATTAATTGATATTGCTATGTAATCTATTAAGTACTGTTGGTTGCGAGACTTGGGGGAATAATTATAATAAATCATTGTAAATTATTCTAGAATAGATTTTCCGCTGTGGTTGTGTGATATTTAGTTATCATTATTGCGATGTATTACCATGAGCACGTGATGAACCGAATTCGAGAGACCAAGTGGCGGTCCTGGAATTTGGGGGCGTCACAGGTTGGTATCAAAGCTGTAGTTATAAACCTTAGGAACGAGTGTCCTTAGACTATAACTTAGGCGAACTTAGAAGTTAGGAAGGAGATAAAACTCATGTAGAGTTTTCCTTGAGAGGCTTAGTCTGTTATGAAATGTAACTTCATTCTATACAATGAACTTATGTTTTATTTAACATTCTAATGGAGTTGCTATTTGTTTGTCTTGTGTTTGTGAGTGTAGGATGACAGACATAGGAGTACCTAGTAGAGTGGCCAAGGAGGAGCCCAAGGATATACATGTAGTGTACGAGGCACCTCTAGAGGCTACACCAGTGCAGGCTGTTGCACCGTTCGAGTCTGACGACGAGGACGAGATTGAGATAGAGTCTGATCCAGAGGAGGAGCCGATGGAGGATGAGCCAGTAGAGGACTCTGATGAGGCTACTATAGAGGACCAGATGTTAGGCGAGTACGAGGAGAGTATTCTAGAGTTAGACTGCAGAGTCCAGGAGCTGGAGGCAGAGGCCCACGAGAGAGAGTCTGAGTTCCAGAAGCTGAGGGACAAGGACCACCAGAGGAAGCTGGCTATGCAAGAGTTAGAGGTGGAGATTGCCTACCGTAGGGAGGCAGGGATCCAGATGGGGACTCTATTTCACAGGTCAGTGGCTAGGAATGTAGATTTGGCAGAGAAGCTAGAAGAGGTTGAGCAGAGGGAGCTGAGTGAGAAAACTAAGAAAGAGGCACTCCGTACTCAGCTAGAGTTGGAGGTGATGGATAGGTTACACTTCGAGGAGAAGTGGGAAGCGTCCAATGAGAGAGCTGACGACCTTGAGGACGAGGTCAGGTGCAAGAAGAGAAAGATGAACAAGATGGGGTAAGTGTTCCGTTCAGCTTTTGAAAGGGTGATTGATGGTGTGTACAACTACCCGGCAGAACAGGGACAGACTCTACATACCTTGACCCGAGAGCTGGTTGCGTATATAGCACAGTTGGAGTACAAGAGCGCAGTGGAGCGCGGGATGATGGGATGAGATTTCCTTAGTCAGTCTAGTGGTAGTACTAGTTGTGTCTTTATGTATTGTATATACTATGTTGTAATCCTGATCTTTTGTGTAAGATGTGGGATGATGATGTAATCCCCGAGTTAGCTTTTGTTAGAGGGGTAGTATGGTAGTAGGTTGGTATATTCCCCGTCTTTTGTGATATTAGGGGATATATGTGATAACATTTATAGCAGTATGCTAGGAAAATCATGTAATGAAATGAAATGGCATATGAATATAAATGGAGTTGATTTTAGAAACGTGTTATAAATTTATTCTTTTAGTATTAAAAGAAATACTTAAGTGATATACTTGAATAATAATAAAATGTAAACTTGTGATGCAGATAATGCCGCCCAGACGTAGATTGACTGCACCCGAAGAATCCGTTAACAATGAGAGAGAACAAGTAGACCCGATCCAGAAACTGGTAGACTTGTTAGGAGAAGCCTTAAGGGGAAGGAACAATGAACCCGTTCGCCCGAACCCTCAAGCTGTGCCAGTAACAACCTTTAAAGACTTTAAGAGTGTAGGACCCCCGGAGTTCGAGGGAACTACCGACCCAATCGTCGCACAAACGTGGATCAAAGAGATCGAAAAAGCTTTCACTATAGCTAGCGTAGGCGAAGATCAGAAGACGGTGTTTGCCACGTACATGATGAGGGGAGAAGCGAACTACTGTGGGAGGCTAATCAACAAAGAGCTGGAGAAGGGATAATAGCTTGGGATAAGTTTAAGACACTGTTCTTCGAGAATTACTTTCCGAAGAGTATGAAGAATAGGATGGAGGTGAAATTCCTAGAGTTAAAATAAGGTGAGATGACGGTGGCACAATACGCGGCTAGGTTTAACGAACTAGCGCGATTTGCGGAGCACCAAGTTGGTGATGAAGAGAGGAAGGCTAGACGCTTTGAACAAGGGTTGAAGCCATGGCTGTTCAATAAGGTATCAGTTCTTCAAATTGATTCCTTTGCAACATTACTGGAGAAGGAAATCATTGCGGAAGGCGGCAGTGAGGCCTTAAGTCTGTATAACAAAGAAAAGAAAGGAAAGAATACTGGAGGAGAGAATCGTACGGGAGGAAGCAGTAGCGGAGGAAGCAACTTGGGAAAGAGAAAGTGGGAGAACAACAACAATAACAAAAACAACAATAATAATCAATCAGAGAATTTTCGTGGAGGTTTCAAGAAGAGGGCTGAAGGATGCCCGAAGTGTGGGAAGAATCACCAGGGCGAGTGCTGGAAGGGACGTGGCACTTGCTACAACTGCGGACAGGAAGGGCACATCTCGCCCAACTGTTTGAAACCGAAAAAGATACAAGGATGCTTTGCGTGTGGCTCGACGGAGCACCGAATTAAGGACTGCCCAAAGAAGGGAAGTGGCGGGGGTAGTAATCAGCAAGGAGGCAACAAGCTGATGATCGGTGGACCGGCACAATCCAACCGCCCAACCGCCAGAACATTTAACATGACCGTCCAAGACGCAGTGACTGCGAAGGATGTGGTGTCAGGTATAATCCCAATCAATGATATAAATGCTTATGTATTATTTGATTCGGGTGCCACCTGTTCTTTTGTATCTGAAGAATTTACTAGTAGCCTTAGTACACCCCGAGAACTTTTAGAAAATCCTTTGATCATAGAAGTTGCTAATAAGGAAGTGATCCCTGTAGAATACGTTTATCAAAATTATCGCGCAAGTATTAGTAAACATGAACTGAGCGTAGACTTGATTCCTATTAGACTGGGAGAATTTGACGTAATACTGGGAATGGATTGGTTGTATAACCATGCTGCGATAATTGACTGTCAGAACAAATGTGTGAACCTTCAAACTCCGAGTAAGTCTAAGGTAGTGTTTTATGGTAGCTCATCGCTTAAGCAATCGTGTTGCGTTACGATGATGCAGGCCAAGAAATTGTTAAGGAAAGGATGTGTAGGATATTTAGCTTACATCGTTGATACTCGGAAAAAGGGAGTAGAAATTAAGGATATATACATAGTTAATGAATTCCAAGATGTGTTTCCGGACGATCTGCCTGGTCTTCCGCCAGACAGAGAAATCGAATTCATAATAGACTTAGCACCGGGAACGGCACCGATTTCGAAAGCTCCATATCGTATGGCGCCAGTAGAAATGAAGGAATTGATGATACAATTACAAGAATTGTTGGATAAGGGTTACATTCGACCGAGTGTTTCTCCTTGGGGAGCACCAGTACTATTCGTTAAGAAGAAGGACGGATCGATGAGGCTCTGTATCGATTATCGAGAATTGAACAGAGTAACGATCAAGAACCGGTATCCGCTACCGAGGATAGATGACTTATTTGATCAACTGAAGGGAGCAAAGTGTTTCTCAAAGATCGACCTACGAACAGGATATCATCAACTGAAAGTGAGGGATGAGGACATACCAAAGACTGCGTTTCGAACCCGTTATGGACACTACGAGTTTTTGGTAATGTCATTCGGATTGACTAATGCTCCGGTAGCATTTATGGACTTGATGAACCGAGTTTTCAAGCCATACTTGGATAAATTTGTAGTGGTTTTTATCGACGACATTTTGATCTACTCAAAGACAGAGGAAGAACACGCCGACCATCTGAAGATTGTTTTGGAGGCACTAAGGAAGGAGAAGATGTATGCAAAATTTTCTAAGTGCGAATTTTGGATAGAGAAGGTTCAATTCTTAGGCCACGTGGTGGATAAGAATGGAATCTCAGTAGACCCTGCAAAGGTCGAAGCAGTAAGTAATTGGGAACAACCGAGAACACCGACGGAGGTGAGAAGCTTTCTAGGGTTAGCTGGGTACTATCGAAGATTCATCCAAGATTTTTCTAAGATAGCAACCCCGTTGACCAATTTGACTAGAAAGACGGTGAAATTTGTATGGACCGACAAATGGGAAGAAAGTTTTCAAGAACTGAAAAGGAGATTGAGCGAGGCACCTGTGTTATCATTACCAGATGATGCGGGAAATTTTGTGGTGTATAGTGATGCATCGCACAAGGGGCTTGGCTGTGTGCTCATGCAACATGGCAAGGTTATTGCGTATGCGTCACGACAATTGAAGGATTACGAAAAACGATACCCCACTCACGACTTAGAGTTAGCGGCAGTAGTTTTTACGTTAAAGATATGGAGACATTATCTATACGGAGAAAAATGTGAGATATACACGGACCACAAAAGTCTGAAATATATCTTCACACAGAAGGAGTTAAACATGCGGCAGAGAAGGTGGTTAGAATTAATCAAAGACTATGACTGCGATATTCTTTATCACCCGGGAAAGGCAAATGTGGTTGCCGACGCTCTGAGCAGGAAAGGAAGGGAGAAGTTGTTTAATTTGACGACTCAGGAAGAGTTGATAAGAGAGATGGAGAAATTGGAGATAGAAGTGAAAGGACCAGAAAAGTCTGGTGAGAAGTTAATTGTAATGGAAGCTTGTCCGACGTTGTTGGATAGAGTAAAGGAAGCTCAGGAAAAGGATGAAGAGTGTGAGAAAATCCGAAAGAGGATCACAGAAAATGAGGAAGAAAAATTTCGAATAGGATAAAGACGGTATTTTGAGATTTGAAGGGAGAGTGTGGGTACCAGCGGTAACCGAGTTGAGGGAAGAGATTTTGCACGAGGCACACAATACGACATATTCCGTTCATCCGGGAGGCACAAAGATGTACCAAGATCTAAGGCAACATTTTTGGTGGCCCAATTTGAAACGGGAAGTCGCGGAGTGCGTCAGTAGATGCTTGACTTGCCAACGCGTTAAAGCAGAGCATCAGCGGCCGAGTGGTTTACTACAACCGTTAGAAATACCAGAGTGGAAATGGGAGCATATTACCATGGACTTCGTGGTAGGACTTCCAGTTACACAGAAAGGTTATGATGCTATTTGGGTTATCGTGGATCGACTAACGAAGACCGCACACTTTCTACCAATCAAGATCCGCTACAGTTTGAACCAATTAGCAAGCCTATATGTAAAAGAAATTGTTTCACGACATGGAGTGCCGGTGTCAATTGTCTCTGATCGAGATCCGCGCTTCACGTCCAATTTTTGGAAGAGTTTGCAAGAAAGAATGGGAACGCAGTTGAGGTTGAGTACAGCTTATCATCCTCAGACAGACGGACAAAGTGAGCGAACAATACAAACGCTAGAAGACATGCTTAGGACTTGCGTGATGGATTTTAAGGGAAATTGGGACGACCACCTACCCTTAGTAGAATTCGCATATAATAATAGCTACCATGCAAGTATCGGCATGCCACCGTACGAAGCTCTTTACGGGAGAAAGTGCAGAACGCCGTTATGTTGGGACGAAGTCGGAGAACGACGAATACTCGGACCAGAGTTAGTTCAACAAACCGCAGACGTGGTGACAGTGATAAGAGCCAGACTTAGTAGCAGCTCAAGATCGCCAGAAGAAATACGCAGATTTGCATCGGCAGGACCGAGACTTCAAAGTCGGCAGTTTCGTATTCTTGAAGGTATCTCCATGGAAGGGAAAAATCCGTTTCGGCAAGAAAGGAAAATTGAGTCCAAGATTCATAGGACCGTTCGAGATACTGAAGCGATTGGGCGAAGTGGCATACAAAGTTGCGTTACCACCCGAGTTGGAGCATATCCACAACGTGTTCCACATTTCCGTGTTGCGACCGTACAAGGCCGACTACAAGCACGTGATTTCTTACGAGCCCATTCAAGTGGAGAAGAACTTGGCGTATGAAGAAATTCCTGTCCAGATATTAGATAGGAAAGAACAAACTTTGAGAAATAAAGTTATTTCATCTGTAAAAGTACTTTGGCGTAACCACGATGTCGAGGAGGCAACGTGGGAGTTAGAAGATAGGATGATGAGGGACTATCCCCATCTATTTGTGTAACCTTGTAGCAATTCCGGGACGGAATTTTTATAAGGGGGGAGGATGTAATACCCGAGAATTTCCATATATTATTAAATAATATATTAATGGAAATGAGAATTTATTTGAATATAAATGATTTTGTGTTATGAGATGAATTAATTCAATTATATATAATTGAATAATTATAATAATTGAGAAATTGGTGGAGTTTGTGATAAACTCGTTGATTGCCTTGTGTGGCACAGTGACGTAATATAAGAATGATTATATTAATTTAAGCGAACAATTAATCTATATTAATTGTTAATCGAAGAATATTAATTAACTGTTATAAAATACTAATGAGGATTGATTAATAATATGTGATTATTATTATTGCAAGAAACATAATAATAATGAGCAACGTGTTTATAAATATAATAAGATTTATATCAAAGTGATGATTAATCATATAAGGGTTAATTAAATTGTTATGGAGGTTAACAATTATATTGATTGATGTAGGATATGTGTATATTATTAATTAATATTCAATTTATAAGATGAGAAATTATATGTGCAAGCATGCGAATTAAATGTGTAGCATATATTAGCTGACTATGTATTATGTGAAGTGTAATATGACACTATTATATGGTAAGGCTTATTAAACCATGTGAGCTACTTGATTAATAACTTGTGTGACAATAAATATGTGGGTATACATTGTATAATATATCATGAACATATTGTAAACAATTAGTTTTAATAAAGGAGACAGTGTAATGTGTTAACATCTGATTAGATTATATCCGGTATTAACAAAATGTACATGGATTATACGTGTCAATTTACACTTACTACAGTATATGAATTATTGTGACATTTCAATTAAAGACCTAAGTGTCTAAATATGTGTGTGTATATAACCTAAGTATTAACACTAGTTTGTTTACAAATTGGAAATGCTGAGATTTTTATGCCTTGTCCCATATTAATAAGACACAAACCTTGTACACGTAAAACACTCATGAAGCTAGCCTACTCCTACCTTCTCAAACTCAGCATTCTAGCAAATCATGATACGGGGAGTGGGCACAACAGTGTTCTTCAACCACTCTACCAACTCTTCCTTAGCTGATATACAAAGCTTCAATCTAGTGGTTCAATTTAATGGACAATTGCATTGTCTGTGTAAGGATTCTTCTATAAATAGCAGCCATGTTTCTTCGTTTTCAATTTGCTGAGAGTTTGCATAAGTGGTGAGTGAAAGCAATATACATATATCAGTAGGAGAAGTTGGATTAGCAGCAAACTATATTGGAATCCTAGCAGAGGTATAATCCCTCTTCCTTTGTTCTTCATTTTCGTTTTCTGTTTCCGAAGTTTCCTTCAAATTTTTGATTATGCCAAATTGGTTCATGATTGGTTTGTAGAACCCTTATATTGTTGTTATATGAACATACATACGTGATGGAACCACTATATAGCTTTCTTGACTTTCATTTCCATTGTTGCTCTGTAATTTCTGTAAAGCATCGAATTCGTGAAATTAGTTGGAGTTCATGAAATTGGGAATCGTTTGGGCGATTGACTGTTATATAAGCATATATATGTGTTAGTAAGTTAAAAAGGTTAGTCTAATAGCATATGGGTATGTCGAGATCGATAAAATGGGAGGTTTTGGGTCGGTTTCGCTGCAGTCTGAACTGCAGGAACTGTCCCCACGCCGCAGCGCCGCAGCCAGCGCCGCAGCGCCGAAGCCCGCGCCGCAGCCCCACCCACGCCACAGCCCGCGCCGCAGCGCCTAGAATATGCTGCTGTTGCCGCGCCGCAGCGCCGGCCTCTGTGTTCAGTTTTCTGCATTCTGCAACAAAACTGTTATGTACTAATTGGTTGATTTTTGTTTAAACAAGCATGGAAGCATGATTAAGTACATATATATAAACCTAATGAGGTAATGTAAGCATGTTTTAGTGTATTAGCCTGCATGGTTAACAAAACGACATGAAGCTCGGAAACGAACTTAAAATTTCATAAACAATCATTAACATTATAAAGCATGTTTACATACTGACCTTGCAAGCACGTTAGTACCACCTAGAGACACATGAAGTGCATGTTAGCTTATCTATATTGGTTCCGTAATAAAATATGAACATGTGAACCTAACTAGTGCTCATTCCTAACAAAAATATAAGTTTGAAGGTGGATATGATCATGTAAATGCTATATAGTCATTTTGATGTTATGAGCATGTTTAGATAACTTTGAAATATATGAATGAAGCCTTAACTTGTGTTTATATAGTTCGTAAGGAAGCATGAACATGTTAGGCTCTATTAGTAAGATTCACTAATAGAAATACAAGCCTTGCACATTGAGCATTAACACGATACGTGGAGATTTAAATTCTGATATTTATGGACACATGTGATAGTACTCTTAGACTCATTCATGTGTCATGCATATATATATACCATGATTGGTTGCCGTGATTAAAGTTTAGCATAAACAAAGCATGTTTTCAAGATAATAACAATGCTAGCTACATATATGCAATACGAGTACTCATGAGCATGACTAATACAAGTTATATGAATATCTTATGTGTTTAAAAACGACCATGTTAGACCATATGAGTTCGTGTCCTTGAATGGCTTTAAGTATTAACTTAAGAACCTATACCATGTACGATTGGATTTGGAAAAGTTATACAAGCATGTAAAGTATCCTTTAAATATGAATACATGCTACGTGATATTATATGATGTTACTTGAACCCGATTTTGACGGTTAACTTAAGGAGATGCCGTAACTTGCTAAAATGAAATATATTTAGTATTGATTGTGGTCTTATGTGATATTAATAATATGCAAGCATGTTTGCTAATTGTTGAGATCTTATATAATATGAGAATGCGTTTAAACTCTAAAGAAGGAACGTTAAGGATAGAAATTATATTCTATATAACTGTGTAGCTAGGTAAAACTTACCTTATGTGTTGATCGTATATTCAAAGAGAAAATGTGAAGTTAAATTATATGACTAATGAATATCATATATATACGTAACTGTATTACGATAGGAATTCGAAAGTGTTGATTGCTTTTCGTGGATAAACTACGCTAAAGGCAAGTTCTCTTACTTACACTCTTTTAAAGTGCAAGTATCCTAACCGACGCATTTACTTTATGCAAGGAAAGCTATGATTGTGAAAGTTTCCTAACTTATACTCTTTTACTATGCAAGTATCCTATCTTGTGTATTGCGAACTAGTTTCCTATTTAATCGGTTGAATTGAATTAGCATACTTGAACTCTTATTTCATTAAAGCTATTATTCATGTTGAACTTAGTATTGTTCTTGAATATTGTGAAAGTGTCTATGCCATTTGATTCGGCTGGACTTATGTTATTGAAAAGCAACCCAAACTAATTGATTGGTGCGGGATCTTGTATTTGACTGAGAAGAACAACCTTCTTTGAAGGGAATATATAATTGTCGGAGAACCGACGTGTACACTTGAGTATGATTGATTGTTATGCATAACAAGGGTACTTTAGGCTGATCACCTGTTGTACCTGTTTTTGTTGGATTTTCAGTTTATTACTGTCAATTCTAGTAGAAGTTCATAGTCCGTAGTGACTACTCAGTATTCAATTATTTGAAATCTTGAATTGACTTATTATTGAATCATATTGATATTATCCTGTCCTTAGCGACTGTTATTGAGAACTGTTGATATTCTTGTTATTCTTGAACTATCAAATCTTGCTATACCCTTTCGAGAATTGAGAATCTTATTATTCACCCTTATTGTATATTACTTGCTGGGCAATTTGTGCTCATTCTTGCTTTCCCTAAAACATTTCAGTTAAGGCAGAGCATGGCGAACCTTCGGGCATTGATAAGGGCAAGGGCAAGGCTACCAACTAGCTTATGTCTGTTATGTTTCAAATATATTAATATTGTGTGAAGATGATGTAGTAAGACTGGATTTGTTTATGTTTAAGCTTAAGTTAGATTATATAACAAGTCGTTAATTGATATTGCTATGTAATCTATTAAGTACTGTAGGTTGCGAGACTTGGGGGAATAATTATAATAAATCATTGTAAATTATTCTAGAATAGATTTTCCGCTGTGGTTGTGTGATATTTAGTTATCATTATTGCGATGTATTACCATGAGCACGTGATGAACCGAATTCGAGAGACCAAGTGGCGGTCCTGGAATTTGGGGGCGTCACAGGTTGGTATCAAAGCCTGTAGTTATAAACCTTAGGAACGAGTGTCCTTAGACTATAACTTAGGCGAACTTAGAAGTTAGGAAGGAGATAAAACTCATGTAGAGTTTTCCTTGAGAGGCTTAGTCTGTTATGAAATGTAACTTCATTCTATACAATGAACTTATGTTTTATTTAACATTCTAATGGAGTTGCTATTTGTTTGTCTTGTGTTTGTGAGTGTAGGATGACAGACACAGGAGTACCTAGTAGAGTGGCCAAGGAGGAGCCCAGGGATATACATGTAGTGTACGAGGCACCTCTAGAGGCTACACCAGTGCAGGCTGTTGCACCGTTCGAGTCTGACGACGAGGACGAGATTGAGATAGAGTCTGATCCAGAGGAGGAGCCGATGGAGGATGAGCCAGTAGAGGACTCTGATGAGGCTACTATAGAGGAACAGATGTTAGGCGAGTACGAGGAGCGTATTCTAGAGTTAGACTGCAGAGTCCAGGAGCTGGAGGCAGAGGCCCACGAGAGAGAGTCTGAGTTCCAGAAGCTGAGGGACGAGGACCACCAGAGGAAGCTGGCTATGCAAGAGTTAGAGGTGGAGATTGCCTACCGTAGGGAGGCAGGGATCCAGATGGGGACTCTATTTCACAGGTCAGTGGCTAGGAATGTAGATTTGGCAGAGAAGCTAGAAGAGGTTGAGCAGAGGGAGCTGAGTGAGAAAACTGAGAAAGAGGCACTCCGTACTCAGCTAGAGTTGGAGGTGATGGATAGGTTACACTTCGAGGAGAAGTGGGAAGCGTCCAATGAGAGAGCTGACGACCTTGAGGACGAGGTCAGGTGCAAGAAGAGAAAGATGAACAAGATGGGGTATGTGTTCCGTTCAGCTTTTGAAAGGGTGATTGATGGTGTGTACCACTACCCGGCAGAACAGGGACAGACTCTACATACCTTGAGCCGAGAGCTGGTTGCGTATATAGCACAGTTGGAGTACAAGAGCGCAGTGGAGCGCGGGATGATGGGATGAGATTTCCTTAGTCAGTCTAGTGGTAGTACTAGTTGTGTCTTTATGTATTGTATATACTATGTTGTAATCCCTGATCTTTTGTGTAAGATGTGGGATGATGATGTAACCCCGAGTTAGCTTTTGTTAGAGGGGTAGTATGGTAGTAGGTTGGTATATTCCCCGTCTTTTGTGATATTAGGGGATATATGTGATAACATTTATAGCAGTATGCTAGGAAAATCATGTAATGAAATGAAATGGCATATGAATATAAATGGAGTTGATTTTAGAAACGTGTTATAAATTTATTCTTTTAGTATTAAAAGAAATACTTAAGTGATATACTTGAATAATAATAAAATGAAAAATTGTGATGCAGATAATGCCGCCCAGACGTAGATTGACTGCACCCGAAGAATCCGTTAACAATGAGAGAGAACAAGTAGACCCGATCCAGAAACTGGTAGACTTGTTAGGAGAAGCCTTAAGGGGAAGGAACAATGAACCCGTTCGCCCGAACCCTCAAACTGTGCCAGTAACAACCTTTAAAGACTTTAAGAGTGTAGGACCCCCGGAGTTCGAGGGAACTACCGACCCAATCGTCGCACAAACGTGGATCAAAGAGATCGAAAAAGCTTTCACTATAGCTAGCGTAGGCGAAGATCAGAAGACGGTGTTTGCCACGTACATGATGAGGGGAGAAGCGAACTACTGGTGGGAGGCTAATCAACAAAGAGCTGGAGAAGGGATAATAGCTTGGGATAAGTTTAAGACACTGTTCTTCGAGAATTACTTTCCGAAGAGTATGAAGAATAGGATGGAGGTGAAATTCCTAGAGTTAAAACAAGGTGAGATGACGGTGGCGCAATACGCGGCTAGGTTTAACGAACTAGCGCGATTTGCGGAGCACCAAGTTGGTGATGAAGAGAGGAAGGCTAGACGCTTTGAACAAGGGTTGAAGCCATGGCTGTTCAATAAGGTATCAGTTCTTCAAATTGATTCCTTTGCAACATTACTGGAGAAGGCAATCATTGCGGAAGGCGGCAGTGAGGCCTTAAGTCTGTATAACAAAGAAAGAAAGGAAAGAATACTGGAGGAGAGAATCGTACGGGAGGAAGCAGTAGCGGAGGAAGCAACTTGGGAAAGAGAAAGTGGGAGAACAACAACAACAACAAAACAACAATAATAATCAATCAGGGAATTTTCGTGGAGGTTTCAAGAAGAGGGCTGAAGGATGCCCGAAGTGTGGGAAGAATCACCAGGGCGAGTGCTGGAAGGGACGTGGCACTTGCTACAACTGCGGACAGGAAGGGCACATCTCGCCCAACTGTTTGAAACCGAAAAAGATACAAGGATGCTTTGCGTGTGGCTCGACGGAGCACCGAATTAAGGACTGCCCAAAGAAGGGAAGTGGCGGGGGTAGTAATCAGCAAGGAGGCAACAAGCTGATGATCGGTGGACCGGCACAATCCAACCGCCCAACCGCCAGAACCTTTAACATGACCGTCCAAGACGCAGTGACTGCGAAGGATGTGGTGTCAGGTATAATCCCAATCAATGATATAAATGCTTATGTATTATTTGATTCGGGTGCCACCTGTTCTTTTGTATCTGAAGAATTTGCTAGTAGACTTAGTACACCCCGAGAACTTTTAGAAAATCCTTTGATCATAGAAGTTGCTAATAAGGAAGTGATCCCTGTAGAATACGTTTATCAAATTGTCGCGCAAGTATTAGTAAACATGAACTGAGCGTAGACTTGATTCCTATTAGACTGGGAGAATTTGACGTAATACTGGGAATGGATTGGTTGTATAACCATGCTGCGATAATTGACTGTCAGAACAAATGTGTGAACCTTCAGACTCCGAGTAAGTCTAAGGTAGTGTTTTATGGTAGCTCATCGCTTAAGCAATCGTGTTGCGTTACGATGATGCAGGCCAAGAAATTGTTAAGGAAAGGATGTGTAGGATATTTAGCTTACATCGTTGATACTCGGAAAAAGGGAGTAGAAATTAAGGATATAGACGTAGTTAATGAATTCCAAGATGTGTTTCCGGACGATCTGCCTGGTCTTCCGCCAGACAGAGAAATCGAATTCGTAATAGACTTAGCACCGGGAACGGCACCGATTTCGAAAGCTCCATATCGTATGGCGCCAGTAGAAATGAAGGAATTGATGATACAATTACAAGAATTGTTGGATAAGGGTTACATTCGACCGAGTGTTTCTCCTTGGGGAGCACCAGTACTATTCGTTAAGAAGAAGGACGGATCGATGAGGCTCTGTATCGATTATCGAGAATTGAACAGAGTAACGATCAAGAACCGGTATCCGCTACCGAGGATAGACGACTTATTTGATCAACTGAAGGGAGCAAAGTGTTTCTCAAAGATCGACCTACGAACAGGATATCATCAACTGAAAGTGAGGGATGAGGACATACCAAAGACTGCGTTTCGAACCCGTTATGGACACTACGAGTTTTTGGTAATGTCATTCGGATTGACTAATGCTCCGGCAGCATTTATGGACTTGATGAACCGAGTTTTCAAGCCATACTTGGATAAATTTGTAGTGGTTTTTATCGACGACATTTTGATCTACTCAAAGACAGAGGAAGAACACGCCGAACATCTGAAGATTGTTTTGGAGGCACTAAGGAAGGAGAAGATGTATGCAAAATTTTCTAAGTGCGAATTTTGGATAGAGAAGGTTCAATTCTTAGGCCACGTGGTGGATAAGAATGGAATCTCAGTAGACCCTGCAAAGGTCGAAGCAGTAAGTAATTGGGAACAACCGAGAACACCGACGGAGGTGAGAAGCTTTCTAGGGTTAGCTGGGTACTATCGAAGATTCATCCAAGATTTTTCTAAGATAGCAACCCCGTTGACCAATTTGACTAGAAAGACGGTGAAATTTGTATGGACCGACAAATGCGAAGAAAGTTTTCAAGAACTGAAAAGGAGATTGAGCGAAGCACCTGTGTTATCATTACCAGATGATGCGGGAAATTTTGTGGTGTATAGTGATGCATCGCACAAGGGGCTTGGCTGTGTGCTCATGCAACATGGCAAGGTTATTGCATATGCGTCACGACAATTGAAGGATTACGAAAAACGATACCCCACTCACGACTTAGAGTTAGCGGCAGTAGTTTTTGCGTTAAAGATATGGAGACATTATCTATACGGAGAAAAATGTGAGATATACACGGACCACAAAAGTCTGAAATATATCTTCACACAGAAGGAGTTAAACATGCGGCAGAGAAGGTGGTTAGAATTAATCAAAGACTATGACTGCGATATTCTTTATCACCCGGGAAAGGCAAATGTGGTTGCCGACGCTCTGAGCAGGAAAGGAAGGGAGAAGTTGTTTAATTTGACGACTCAGGAAGAGTTGATAAGAGAGATGGAGAAATTGGAGATAGAAGTGAAAGGACCAGAAAAGTCTGGTGAGAAGTTAATTGTAATGGAAGCTTGTCCGACGTTGTTGGATAGAGTAAAGGAAGCTCAGGAAAAGGATGAAGAGTGTGAGAAAATCCGAAAGAGGATCACAGAAAATGAGGAAGAAAAATTTCGAATGGATAAAGACGGTATTTTGAGATTTGAAGGGAGAGTGTGGGTACCAGCGGTAACCGAGTTGAGGGAAGAGATTTTGCACGAGGCACACAATACGACATATTCCGTTCATCCGGGAGGCACAAAGATGTACCAAGATCTAAGGCAACATTTTTGGTGGCCCAATTTGAAACGGGAAGTCGCGGAGTGCGTCAGTAGATGCTTGACTTGCCAACGCGTTAAAGCAGAGCATCAGCGGCCGAGTGGTTTACTACAACCGTTAGAAATACCAGAGTGGAAATGGGAGCATATTACCATGGACTTCGTGGTAGGACTTCCAGTTACACAGAAAGGTTATGATGCTATTTGGGTTATCGTGGATCGACTAACGAAGACCGCACACTTTCTACCAATCAAGATCCGCTACAGTTTGAACCAATTAGCAAGCCTATATGTAAAAGAAATTGTTTCACGACATGGAGTGCCGGTGTCAATTGTCTCTGATCGAGATCCGCGCTTCACGTCCAATTTTTGGAAGAGTTTGCAAAAAAGAATGGGAACGCAGTTGAGGTTGAGTACAGCTTATCATCCTCAAACAGACGGACAAAGTGAGCGAACAATACAAACGCTAGAAGACATGCTTAGGACTTGCGTGATGGATTTTAAGGGAAATTGGGACGACCACCTACCCTTAGTAGAATTCGCATATAATAATAGCTACCATGCAAGTATCGGCATGCCACCGTACGAAGCTCTTTACGGGAGAAAGTGCAGAACGCCGTTATGTTGGGACGAAGTCGGAGAACGACGAATACTCGGACCAGAGTTAGTTCAACAAACCGCAGACGTGGTGACAGTGATAAGAGCCAGACTTGTAGCAGCTCAAGATCGCCAGAAGAAATACGCAGATTTGCATCGGCAGGACCGAGACTTCAAAGTCGGCAGTTTCGTATTCTTGAAGGTATCTCCATGGAAGGGAAAAATCCGTTTCGGCAAGAAAGGAAAATTGAGTCCAAGATTCATAGGACCGTTCGAGATACTGAAGCGATTGGGCGAAGTGGCATACAAAGTTGCGTTACCACCCGAGTTGGAGCATATCCACAACGTGTTCCACATTTCCGTGTTGCGACCGTACAAGGCCGACTACAAGCACGTGATTTCTTACGAGCCCATTCAAGTGGAGAAGAACTTGGCGTATGAAGAAATTCCTGTCCAGATATTAGATAGGAAAGAACAAACTTTGAGAAATAAAGTTATTTCATCTGTAAAAGTACTTTGGCGTAACCACGATGTCGAGGAGGCAACGTGGGAGTTAGAAGATAGGATGATGAGGGACTATCCCCATCTATTTGTGTAACCTTGTAGCAATTCCGGGACGGAATTTTTATAAGGGGGGAGGATGTAATACCCGAGAATTTCCATATATTATTAAATAAATATATTAATGGAAATGAGAATTTATTTGAATATAAATGAATTTTGTGTTATGAGATGAATTAATTCAATTATATATAATTGAATAATTATAATAATTGAGAAATTGGTGGAGTTTGTGATAAACTCGTTGATTGCCTTGTGTGGCACAGTGACGTAATATAAGAATGATTATATTAATTTAAGCGAACAATTAATCTATATTAATTGTTAATCGAAGAATATTAATTAACTGTTATAAAATACTAATGAGGATTGATTAATAATATGTGATTATTATTATTGCAAGAAACATAATAATAATGAGCAACGTGTTTATAAATATAATAAGATTTATATCAAAGTGATAATTAATCATATAAGGGTTAATTAAATTGTTATGGAGGTTAACAATTATATTGATTGATGTAGGATATGTGTATATTATTAATTAATATTCAATTTATAAGATGAGAAATTATATGTGCAAGCATGCGAATATATTAGCTGACTATGTATTATGTGAAGTGTAATATGACACTATTATATGGTAAGGCTTATTAAACCATGTGAGCTACTTGATTAATAACTTGTGTGACAATAAATATGTGGGTATACATTGTATAATATATCATGAACATATTGTAAACAATTAGTTTTAATAAAGGAGACAGTGTAATGTGTTAACATCTGATTAGATTATATCCGGTATTAACAAAATGTACATGGATTATACGTGTCAATTTACACTTACTACAGTATATGAATTATTGTGACATTTCAATTAAAGACCTAAGTGTCTAAATATGTGTGTGTATATAACCTAAGTATTAACACTAGTTTGTTTACAAATTGGAAATGCTGAGATTTTTATGCCTTGTCCCATATTAATAAGACACAAACCTTGTACACGTAAAACACTCATGAAGCTAGCCTACTCCTACCTTCTCAAACTCAGCATTCTAGCAAATCATGATACGGGGAGTGGGCACAACAGTGTTCTTCAACCACTCTACCAACTCTTCCTTAGCTGATATACAAAGCTTCAATCTAGTGGTTCAATTTAATGGACAATTGCATTGTCTGTGTAAGGATTCTTCTATAAATAGCAGCCATGTTTCTTCGTTTTCAATTTGCTGAGAGTTTGCATAAGTGGTGAGTGAAAGCAATATACATATATCAGTAGGAGAAGTTGGATTAGCAGCAAACTATATTGGAATCCTAGCAGAGGTATAATCCCTCTTCCTTTGTTCTTCATTTTCGTTTTCTGTTTCCGAAGTTTCCTTCAAATTTTTGATTATGCCAAATTGGTTCATGATTGGTTTGTAGAACCCTTATATTGTTGTTATATGAACATACATACGTGATGGAACCACTATATAGCTTTCTTGACTTTCATTTCCATTGTTGCTCTGTAATTTCTGTAAAGCATCGAATTCGTGAAATTAGTTGGAGTTCATGCAAATTGGGAATCGTTTGGGCGATTGACTGTTATATAAGCATATATATGTGTTAGTAAGTTAAAAAGGTTAGTCTAATAGCATATGGGTATGTCGAGATCGATAAAATGGGAGGTTTTGGGTCGGTTTCGCTGCAGTCTGAACTGAGGAACTGTCCCCACGCCGCAGCGCCGCAGCCAGCGCCGCAAACCGCGCCGCAGCGCTAGAATATGGCTGCTGTTGCCGCGCCGCAGCGCCGGCCTCTGTGTGCAGTTTTCTGCATTCTGCAACAAAACTGTTATGTACTAATTGGTTGATTTTTGTTTAAACAAGCATGGAAGCATGATTAATACATATATATAAACCTAATGAGGCAATGTAAGCATGTTTTAGTGTATTAGCATGCATGGTTAACAAAACGACATGAAGCTTGGAAACGAACTTAAAATTTCATAAACAATCATTAACATTATAAAGCATGTTTACATACTGACCTTGCAAGCACGTTAGTACCACCTAGAGACACATGAAGTGCATGTTAGCTTATCTATATTGGTTCCGTAATAAAATATGAACATGTGAACCTAACTAGTGCTCATTCCTAACAAAAATATAAGTTTGAAGGTGGATATGATCATGTAAATGCTATATAGTCATTTTGATGTTATGAGCATGTTTAGATAACTTTGAAATATATGAATGAAGCCTTAACTTGTGTTTATATAGTTCGTAAGGAAGCATGAACATGTTAGGCTCTATTAGTAAGATTCACTAATAGAAATACAAGCCTTGCACATGAGCATTAACACGATACGTGGAGATTTAAATTCTGATATTTATGGACACATGTGATAGTACTCTTAGACTCATTCATGTGTCATGCATATATATATACCATGATTGGTTGCCGTGATTAAAGTTTAGCATAAACAAAGCATGTTTTCAAGATAATAACAATGCTAGCTACATATATGCAATACGAGTACTCATGAGCATGACTAATACAAGTTATATGAATATCTTATGTGTTTAAAAACGACCATGTTAGACCATATGAGTTCGTGTCCTTGAATGGCTTTAAGTATTAACTTAAGAACCTATACCATGTACGATTGGATTTGGAAAAGTTATACAAGCATGTAAAGTATCCTTTAAATATGAATACATGCTACGTGATATTATATGATGTTACTTGAACCCGATTTTGACGGTTAACTTAAGGAGATGCCGTAACTTGCTAAAATGAAATATATTTAGTATTGATTGTGGTCTTATGTGATATTAATAATATGCAAGCATGTTTGCTAATTGTTGAGATCTTATATAATATGAGAATGCGTTTAAACTCTAAAGAAGGAACGTTAAGGATAGAAATTATATTCTATATAACTGTGTAGCTAGGTAAAACTTACCTTATGTGTTGATCGTATATTCAAAGAGAAAATGTGAAGTTAAATTATGACTAATGAATATCAATATATATACGTAACTGTATTACGATAGGGAATTCGAAAGTGTTGATGCTTTTCGTGGATAAACTACGCTAAAGGCAAGTTCTCTTACTTACACTCTTTAAAGTGCAAGTATCCTAACCGACGCATTTACTTTATGCAAGGAAAAGCTATGATTGTGAAAGTTTCCTAACTATACTCTTTTACTATGCAAGTATCCTATCTTGTGTATTGCGAACTAGTTTCCTATTTATCGGTTGAATTGAATTAGCATACTTGAACTCTTATTTCATTAAAGCTATTATTCATGTTGAACTTAGTATTGTTCTTGAATATTGTGAAAGTGTCTATGCCATTTGATTCGGCTGGACTTATGTTATTGAAAAGCAACCCAAACTAATTGATTGGTGCGGGATCTTGTATTTGACTGAGAAGAACAACCTTCTTTGAAGGGAATATATAATTGTCGGAGAACCGACGT